>JASCZW010003632.1:0-59162 GCA_034211315.2 Aedes japonicus
AAACACTTCCGAGAAAAAAATTAACTTGAAAAATCACAATCATTGTTCAACGAAAAAAAAATTCACAGCTCTCCATCTGTACACCACGTGGTGAGTGAGTGCATCTGGAATTATATGCCAGTCACTCACGCGCGCATGCGCGTTAGCTTCGTTTTTTGCTTCTGACGAGTAAATAACCGTTTTTCTTCATTGCACTGGTTTTCATTTTTCTCTCTGCACACTCTGCCAACAATCAAAATCCCCGCTATGAGGCGACTTTATATCGACTTCTAAACTGCTTATAATCAACAAGTCACTCGCAACAAAGTGGAAAATACTCTTATTTTATCATTTATGTCCGCGTGGCACAATACTAACAGCACTTACACACACAACTAAGCTGCTATTAACTCTTCCTCCGGGTGCGGGGGCACAAAAAAACAAAAAAAACGGGAAAAAACTACCGACCATCACAAATTTTTGGAAGGAATCGATTGAATTCACTACACTTTACACAAAACACGTGGAGATTTGATGATTTCACTGTTCGTTTGGGTTGAATTTCGAATATATTTTTTATTTTATTTTCTGCGAAAAAGACGGAGCAAAAACAAAACACGGCAGTTTCAAAGCACGACTTGCTACGATCTGGTTCTAGCGATTTGTTCCTCTCCCAATAATAAATAACATGGGTGAGAAATCATACTCCAATTATCTGTTGGGTTTATTTTTGGCACGTACCGAATATTTCACACATTTTTATTTATTTTTCTCACAGTAAGTAAGCAGTCAGGTACTTTTGTTATATTTTTCTCAAACTAAGCATTAATTTGAAGAGTCAATCTTGAAAACTGGTCATGAGGGTCAAAAGTTATAAATTTTCAAAAAATAATAACATTATTAGATATCGTGATTTTCTGAACCACTCAATTGCGGAAATGGTCACCCACGATATAAAACTTTTTTTTTATATATCTTTACTATTGTGACTTTTAGCCTCCTGGGCTAGTTCGTCACCGAACGATATAAAACTATATAGGTCTTATTATATTCGATAAGACACAAACCTACCAAATATTTCCGAGCTCTGCAAGATTGTATATCTTGTTTTCAGGGAACTGTATAAGGTTTCAACCAGAGCAAATATACGAAATATCAAGAACAGATTTTCAACTTACGCTACAAAGCTATCGAAACCTCTATAGGGTGATTGAAAACCGGGCGGCTTCTGATGAAATCCCTGTCCGACCGAAAACAGTTTGAGTGTATTGACTCAAACGCCGCAAGGAGCAAAAGGGAATAAAAACAATCTCTCGGATATGAAGCTGAACCATGCGCAAACATAGATGTTTTGAGGGCGGCTGCGAGCGCCGCTGCGAACATGTTACAAAACATGAGCACGAAGCTTACGCTCATGTTCATGTTCATTTTGATGAGTGCATGTGCGCACTTCAAGAGAGTGATCATTTGAGAGTGTATACTTCATCAAACATCTGTGCTAGGCTGCACCTAGAAGACTGCAAACAATGATCAGTTTTGGCCTAGTTCAAACCATGATTAAATACCCTACTAACATCCGAAGCCTTCACGGAATAATTGAGCGGAATATTTTTCCGAAAGTAAAAGTGACTGCCTCTATTAGTTTGCGTGGAAACCTTACAAATTCCAATTTTTCTATTGAGCGCAGTTCCGGAGTGTTTGAGGGGATCTTTCGGCACTCAATCGACATCATTCACCTTTTACCACTCTAGCACGTCCTTCGTGTAATCTCATGATGCCAAATCTGGCCAAGATCGTCGAATCCTCGTGAGCCTTCGGGAGAGGGAAAAACCGCTTTTGGACACACTCTTCCAAATACACCTGTCCATTGATGGTGCCTGTGGTAACGAAAGCTGTACTCTGCTTTCTGCAAGTACAAATCGCTTGCCAAATTAAGAACTTTTTGGCGAACTTCGACATAATCTGTGTCCGGAGGTTCTCGGGAACATCACACTTATCCTTGATGATCACATACAGGTTTCTTTAAATCTGGTTGAAGTCCGCCTTTACACCTGTCTCGTCATCCGTTAAGCAGCAGCAGCAGAACTTTAAACGTACCTAGTCCAGCTCGAGTTTTGGTATTCTGCACGAAAGTCTTGCTCACATGCAACTTTTTAGCCCCATCTCGAACTGAGGCGTTCAGTTTCCGTTTAATGGCCCCAACCACGCGTTTGTGATTGTTCTCGTTAACCTGACGGCTTTTTTTTTTCTGAATCTTCGCTTCCAATCAACAGTCAGACGTCGCAATTTTGAAAAACTGATGACACCTGATGAAATCCACTCACAGAAGTGCTGTTGTTTTTCTCACCAGTCGCTTTTTGATGAGTTTGCCTGGAAATGTCACAGCGATGTCACGCAACACGATAAAAGCTCACATGCAACCACCATGCAGCTCATCAATCCACCGTAAGGTGGATCACGGTGAGCTGTTGAGTTGTGAAGTGGAGCAAAAGGAAGAAGGCAAATGTGTATTTTGACAGTTCTAATAAGACCAAAAACAAGCTGATGGAGAAAAAAGTGATGTGCTTGAAACAGTGCGCTTTTGCGGTTGTTAGTAATTTTTATTTATTATATTACGTTACGTTTTTATTTATTATATTAATCAAAATGGTTGATGTTAGCAATTTTTGTAGGAAATCTAAGAGCAAGTTAAGAGAGACGGAGAGTGTATGCGGCCAGATAGATTTTCTTCGACGAATGTACCATTTGGTGGTGGTTAGCAAAATACCGGTTAAGTGGAGTGAAGTGAATTATGTTACTCTCAGTAAAAGTTATGTTTTATGCTATGCGTTGTTGTTATCGTTGTTATTCTTGCTGTGATTTAATCATTATCTTAAAACTTTCAAGGTTAGTTGTTTTTATTGATTCATTATTCAATCGGTTGTGAGAATCATAACAATCATATTTTACAGGTGCATATTAGTGTTTATACCAACGAAGAGTTACAAGATGTGTACTAGAAATGGAGGAATGAACACAAAATCACTACGATGAAACCTGTCATGGTTATTGTGAATTGTGAAAATGTAGACCATAAGAAAGATTAGAATACGGACAGCATGACGGCGACGTGATTCGACTACGAACCAGTGCCAACCGCTGAACTAAAGTATCTTCTTCAAGGTGATGGAATTTCAGTTACAGCACTGATTTGGTATGTTACTTGAGAGGACGCAACCGAAGTCAAATCAATGTGTAATGTCTTCATGACAAATTATGCAAAAAAAAAGTAGTAGTAACTATGGAAATAAACTGAGAAATTTTATATAAATTGTGATCGAACTTTCGGATCGGCCTTTAATGTTGATCATCTATACATCTATAAATGTACAAAAAAAAAACTATATTTCTTTTTACTTTTCCTGTGGACATTTCTTAGGCTCAAAATGTGTAGCCAATCAAATAAATCTAGTTAAAACAACTGCCAATTCTGTTTGCTTGGTTTACATTAAACAAAAATGTAACTCTTGAATTAACTCCATAGGTATCGTTTCCCAAAAAAAAATATATTTGCTCGGATTTACAATTTGCATGAGCATGAGCATGATTGACCGCCCAAGCATGCAATTCCGTTATTGCCAGATCAGCTGTATTTACACAAAGAACCAACAGATGATGTTTGGGACTAACATACATTTTCAATGTTTAAAAACTGGTGACCCATTATAAAGCAATACCGGCGCCGGCCGTGCCCGAATGCTGGTCAAGTAGGGAATGGGAAGGAATGTGTTGACATGATACTCGCTTTGGAGGAAGCCGAGAAATCCTCTGCACTTCACGAGAAATCACTAGGATGTTGGATAGTTGGGGAAAGGTTAGCAGTCACTTTTTGCATTGCTACTACGTAGCGACCGGACTGAAAAATATCACCAATCGACTCCGAACGACCGTAACTTTATACTTTCAATCCTTTAACCCAATTTTCGCGGTTTTTTAGCGTTGAAATTTCGCTTCATTTCACTGTCACCGAGAACCGTGATTCTAGACTTCAGTTTTTTTCATTTCCTCATCTTGCTAATAATCATCAATTCATTCGCGACAAAGTGGAAAAATACTTAAACTTCATAATTTATGTCTTTGTGTTACAATACTACCACTAATTCAACATTTGCTTGGATTTACAATTTGCCGAGAAACTAATAAACTTGTGATTTTATATTATATATAAAATAAAATTCAATATATACAGAATAAATAAACAAAATCGAACAAATTAATTAAACAAATTTAATCAATATTATTATTATGAGTTATTTTACATAAATGATCATGTATCAACAAATTATTTATTATAGTTAACCGTATATATTTTATAAATGTAGCAAGGGCTTAAGATTTTTATTTTTATTAAGTATTAACCCAACTTAATTAAGAGGATATGTATAGTGGGACACATTTCATTTATTCCAAGATTTTTCCTTCGTTCTACAGTTTGAAAAATAATTTTTAATTCAAACGAAACTATATCAGCTCATGAAAATATATTTTAATATGTTTCAAAATCTGAATGTACTGTATAGAATTCAGAAAAAAAAACTAAGATAAACTCAAATATGATTGGAGCAAAGCCTACTCTGAGAAAAATTCTCTCGTTATACCGACAATTAAATCATGGTCAAGATGACTATTGCATATAATGGTTACAATAACCATGAAAATGGACGAATTCACCACGTTCAAGGCATTCTTGACTATGATCATGATAACAAGGACTATTCCGATATTATGGTAAATGTTGAATCAACTATTTTTAATTGGCGTTTTGACCATGATCATAGTCAGTTCAAAATCACTATACTGCAAAAGTCATCCTAACCCCCAATAATGGTAAAATTGACTACCAAATTTGTCTCTGTGTACCGAGATATTTACTCCAAGTTGATTTCAAATTTAGTTTATTTTGATTTTGTCTTTAGTTCCCACTATCATGTGTGAGTTTTTACGAAAACAATAAATTTATTTCAGTACACGCACACCCTCAAATATATGTGCAACAAAAACTGTGTATCAAACTCATGATTCATGTGTCACGCGGGCACGATATGACACAAAAACTGACAGCGCAACTCATCAAATTCAGTCACCAAAGGCAATTGGTGAATATAACAACACAGCTAGAGTGTAAATAATACACACTAAACTATGTCTACGCAAAATTTCAATTAATTTTAACCAACGCACAGTGTTTAAAAATGAACCCAAGATCCCATAAATTGAGACGGCGCAGGGTAGGAGTCCTTATGGGAAAAAAAATGCGAGGAATCAGATGGTGTTGGTTTCATTAAGGGTTGACTACAGTAAGTGTCCCATTTTGCTCGTTTCTCCACTGATTTTGAATGCAAACTAGAATTATTACCCAAAAATTCAACTCGGTGCTACTATATTGAACCCAAGTACACTGAAAATTGGCAAAACTAGCTGGAAAACTGAATGGAATAAATTTTACTTTGATCGGATGCCAGAAAGTGTTCCATTCTACCCGATTTACCCTCATACATGCATAAACTCATATATCAAGTGGTTCTGAAGATTCGCGCCAGTAATATTACTCTCACTTGCACTGTACTTATGTAAAAATGTCCGGATAATCGAATGGTGTTGGTTTCGTTTAAGAGTTGCCTTCAATAAATTGTCCATTTCATCCGATTCTCCCCTCATACTTGAAAACAGTCATGTACCATGCTGTTCCGAAGTTTGGTGCCAGCAATATTACTCTCACTTGCACTGTACTTAAAAATGTCTGGAAAATCGAATGATGATGGTCTCGTGTAGGGTTGACCTCAAAAAATGATTTAAGCATCTCCAATCCGCTCAACCAATCGCAATATTCTGTGATATAGTGGGTGGCAACTTTCCTTTCAGATAATTCAATACAGACCTCTTCTAAATTTGGCAGAACAACTGATCCTAGGTAGCGGACCGGAAGATTCAATTAGTTACCAGCCCCATTTTCAACAAATATGAAACTTCAGGGCACAAACAAATTCAATCTATGCCTTACAAGAAAGCAACGATCACATTTCGCGTGAACCGTTGAATTTCTGACTCAAATCTCGGGTGCTTTTTAGAAGGTGTAAAGTCGCCCTTCGACAATGTTTACTGCTGCCGGCAACGTTGTGCGTATCAAGCCGTGTTGAGTTATTTACCCCAGTCACCGTAAACAACGTCGATGACGATGCTCCACTGTTGGATAGGTCATTAGGGTCAAGCAATTACTTAGCACAAATGTCAATAATTCACCTGATGAGGACCGTCGAGGAACGAATTACTCCATGAAGATTCAGTTCGTTACGGTCAATCACTCACTTGCGAAAACTGACGACGGTGGTCGTTGTGAGCGGTTCGAAATCGCATCCAGCATCCCACTCTTGCCACTGAATATTAAGGTATGGGTAAACCGTACGTCGCTACAATCTGGGAAAAAGAATCCACGGCAAATCATCACCAACCATCAATTTCCGCTTCGGCGATACGTTCTGTGATAACTACCAACCGAATATAGGTGGTTCATAGCATAGCACGTGCGCCGTCCGTTCGATTTTCGATCACTTGACGCCTCAAATCCGCTGATCATCATTTCCGCCTGAACACTCCTACTGCTTCTGGGACTAGAACCTCTCACGACTCGTGCCGTCGGCAATTGTAATGACTCCGTTAATTACTTTTTTTTTCAGTGTTCAATTATTAGGCTACCGTTTGGATTCATGTGTTCCGTTTTATGCTTTTCTTTCATCCCGCTTTCACGATTTACACTTTCCTGCAAATTACCGTTTTTTCTTCAGCTTTAGGCGAGGCTGCATTTGAATTTTCTGGCGTTTCGTAGAGAATTAGATAATCCGTGACCCTGCTGTTTGATATGCACGCTGTCCAGAGCATAGGAACTCGCGGTTTGCTGATTCGAAAATTATACCTTAGAGCCCAGTGATGATAGAGCGGTGTTCAGTCTATTCGCTTGCTCCTATGCTGATTAACTTCCCAATCGCTTCAATGTTCTCTTTTTCATAAATTCTTCGTTCAGATACGGTATATTAGCAGTATTTACACTTTGCTCAAGGTGAGGTGAAAAGAAAAATTACAAAGAAGGGAAATTAACCTATGGCTATATATACAAATAACCGCTTGATATCGAAGTAGGCGCCATGTAGAGTAACCGCCGCGTAGAAGTCAATTAACAGCATGGTTGAAACATGGGTGCCAACAATGCGTACATACAAATGCGTAACGAAGAGCATCCATTTATTAGAAACAGGCGATAGGCGCTATTCCTAACAGCGAAAACCAGAATGGAACAAAGACGATGATTAGCACTTTAACTTAAATCTTTCTCGATAGAACTACACCCAAAAAAGAAGGCAAATTACTTCTTTTTTTTCATAATTAAAATAAACAATTTTCCTGGGTGATACGTTTCTGCGTCTTCGAAGGTTTAAGGTTTTTTTCTGCTCAGCTCTTTATTCAAATTTTTATCAACATCAAATAAGAAGTAGCTTATTGAAAACATATTTCTCTCTCTTTATTTTCAGCAAACTAGCCGTATTCGATGGGAAAAAAGCGATACGAGGAGGCATTCCATTCGTGTTTCGTAAGTATTTGTCACAGAATCCCTGTATCATAAGTGTCATCCCTAAACACACCATGGCGTAAAAACACACAGTTGAAGCTGAAATTTGAAAATATTTGCTTAAAGATCAATTTACTTTGTTGATTTTTCATTAAATTTTCAAGCAGTTATTGGCAATCATTTAAGATTGCAAACATCTGAGGCTTGTTTGTTACGCCAGGAAGATACTTGCACCCTATGTATCGAACCCATCACCAGGGCCTAGACCAACGGCATTATGTCCCTTCCGAAGGCATACGTCATCAGAGATATTTCGTCACAGATAAGACTCATTTTGTGACATTGTGCCAAGTTGTAGCAAAAAAAATGCAAAACATGGATCCATAAATAGTTTTTTTTAAATAGTAAAGGCTAAAAAATTTGTTACAATCTTTTCCCTTTGAACAAGAATTCATTCTAACTAACCTTACGATTCTTAGAAAAAAAATCCCTAACCTCTAATGTTAACTTTTAGACAAGCATTGATTGATTGTTTACCGCTAGCTGAAAGTTGAAAAAGCTATGCTCAATTCAATTTTCAGTTCTTGGCAATCGAAAAACTTAATATTTAAACCAATTTTATAGCTTTCAGAAGCCAAATAATACTAGATTACGAAGCATAATTCATAGTTAGAATGTGTATCAACGGGAAATGTTGTTTGAACTAATCATGATATGGGTCAAACCGATCAATGTTACCCCGCTGATTAATGTTGTCCCGTTTCACGGTACTGTAGTTTCGTATTATTGGGAATATATGTTTATCATATCTTACAGTATGAATCAGTATTTTAAAATATTCTTTCAGTATCTAAGAGATTTTAATGGAGCACAGGCTACGATATTTTCCGGCAGAGACGAGACGAATTACAGTCACCGCCAGAAAAACGTGCTCACCTACCCCAGTTTCTCCTTTTTGTGCAGCAAACTGTAAAATAAGTGAAAGATTCTAAGTTTTGTTGTTTTGATGGTATATTTATTATGTTCTTTTCTTGTCTGGTACATAAAAAAAACACTTGTCCTGTAAATTCATTTTTTTTCGTCAAGAAAGATTATGCATGTCAAAATAAAGTGCCAACTTCTTGTTTTCTTTAAAAAAAAATCAAGTTGTAGATCCAGTATGTTGAGTGATCAGTAGTTGATGTGTCCTCCCCTGGCCTCGTTTTTTGCTGTTGAACAACTCGAATTTGGACTCATTAGTCCACAAAACAGTCTTCCAATACTCTAAAGGTTTATCAGCATGTTCCCTAGCAAATTTGAGTTGTTTCGCTTTGTTGACTTTGTTAATAAAAGGCAACTTCTTACAAAACCTGCTTTTCATACCGTGTTCAGCGATCCTTCTGCGAGATCGGTTGTTGAATCACTTCCTTGATCTCGCTGAGGGTAACCTTCGGATTTTTCTTAATTTCTCGAATGAATTTCGCACCTGTTCGGGAATCTGTTCTACGTTTCCTTCCCCTTCCTGGGCGATGAGCTACTGAACCATAGGTGTTGTACTTTGCGAAAAATTTGGTAACCGCTGCTTTGCTGTATCCATACTTTTCACCAATCTTGCGATGCGATTCACCTTTCTCGATGTCACGAATAACACATTTTTGGATCTTCAACGGAATAGTTTTTTAGTTATTATCATGCTTAAAAAAATATATGAATACGATATAATGAGTTTTTCAATGACTTCAGAGATGAAGCGTGTTCATGAGAAAAGGAGGCTCTTTATTTTGGTGGTGACTGTATATCCGATTTTCAGACCAGTCATTTGACAAGCGTGTGAGAAAGCAAAACAGTATGCTAATCAGAGCGAGAAGTTGCAGTTGTCTTATCCTATTTAAAGATTTTATCAGTTTCTATGAGCATGAGCAAGATAATGAGCATGATTGACCGCCCGAGATTGCTACTCCGTTGCTGGAGGGTCAGCTGTTCTTACACAGAGATCCAACAGATGATGCTTGGGACTACCATTCATCCTCAATGTGTAAAAACTGGTGATTCAAAACTAAGGAAATCCTGCACCGGTCTCACTCGAATGCATCAAAAATAAGGAAATGGAACACCTCTGCACTTCCACGAGATATCACTGGGATGTTCGATAACATGGTCCGGTGGCAGCAGAGTTCTTTTTAGTAAACGATAAGCTGAACTCACGCGGTTTTTAGTAAAATATTAAAATTTTAGTACCGGTTTCTGAATTGTGCCTATTTTTATCAACAGTTCGGATGCTATTGGGGCCATTTTCATAGTGTGATGATGGTTTACCATTGGAACAAAACAAGGTGATTTTCTATAATGCTGCAAATCTGATTTGAACCGATTTGAACCAACAGTAAGGATGATATTGGAACCACCCACAAAATGGGATAGCGGTTTACTTACTCCAGGATATGGTGGCACGGCATGTTTGGCAAACCAATATTATGGATTACAATTAATTGTGATCCCCATCACCTGCCCACCGCCATAGCGAACCATCACATCTCAGCAGGAAGCATTTTTGTTTTTGTGCTCACTCGATCACTCGCATCGCCGAATTGTAAATAAGCGAAACAATGCGAAACGTGCTAGCAAAATAGCAAAATAGTGCGCAATAAAGCATCGACACAACCTTTCACAGACAATGCTCGAAGCAAACTCTTTTTCGTAAACTTTCAATTTTTACAACTGTATTCTTCAAACTATTCACTACTGTTACTAATATCTGTATCAATCAAGTAGAAGCTTCTAAAGAACAATCTACGCAAATTCATTTAAAATAGAGATTAAGGATGGTAAAAATAAAAGTTCGTAGAGGCATTTCGTGGCTTTTGAGAGACACTTGGTCCCATACCCAATGATTTCATTATCTCTAATCCACTTAACAAATCGCAATGTTTTGTAATACATTGGATGGATTACTGTTATTTGAGATAACTCAATGCAGACGTCTTCAAAATTTGGCAGATCAACAGGCAATTGGTGAAGACTCACCTGGTACCTCATAGCAAGATGTTTAGAGGCGGGCTGGAAGATTCGATAAGCTACCCTCCTCCCCCCCCACCCTTTAATATTTTATCCGTTTTTATGGGAAAAAAGCGCCAAAATCGTCACGTAATTTATGTTCGACGGTTCGGCGCGTGTTCATAAACAGAAGAATCTTCGTGACAAAACGGATCACCGGATAGAATACATACATAAGCACTGGGTTACTGTTTCGTATGACAATGGTGTTAAACAAAAATAATTTGAATAGGTTCATTGGCAGGATATTCATCAATCAAATACATATCACAACAAGTCGAGAACTAGCACTCGCATGAACCAAGGATAAATCTACTATCAATGTCGATGTTCTTTGCTTCTCATTGAGTTACAGAAAATAACAAAAAGATTTGTTAGTCCTTCAATAATCAATTCGATTTCGGAATATAAACGAAATTTAATTTTCAGTGTGGAGGGTCATGGAGGAAAAGTACATTTTCAGAACAACCCAGATAGTGGAGCCTAGTACAATTGAAGTAAGCTTGAAGTAGCCTCCATAGTTGTCCATTGTATAATGTTAAGGGTTCAGTCTGTGCAACCATTGGTTGAAGACGGTATGATTCTCTCTCTTTCTTTCTCTCTCCCTATTTTAAATCCTAGCTACGCCTATGTGTGACGCAATGCCTGCTAAACTCGTAACTCTCATTGTTCGGATCAAAGGTCGGATGTAAAAACAAACCGTTTTTGGCTATCACCCTCACAGGATGATCAAACTGTGGAATTTAATTTTAGTATAAATTTACTGTTTTGTTGTGTTAACTCTTAGCGACGATAATTTTCCTACTTACGGCCTGTGTACGGCCAGTGCTGTCAGAACACTAATCACAGATGATTTCAATAATCACTGTTTTTCGTTATTAAGGGGCTTATTACGGTTGTTCACCTTCACTTTCACTTTCACTTCACATATACATCACCGCACCTTTATGCTATTACTGGTATCACCGTGATAAAAATGAACTCCATGAGGTGAGGAGCTGGCGAGAAGTCATTTTGCTTTAGCCAACATCTCTAACATCCAAACGTCAAAAAATTCATTGTTTGTAAACAATACTGGGGTTCGTACCCGTAGAAACAAACGTCAGACGGGCCTTATTCAAATAAGGCCCGTGATATGTTGCATACTGTCAAACGCTAGTAACAAGGATAGGGTTGCCAGTGCCCTGGGTGGAAGTGATAGTGGAGCGAAAATTGTAGTAGCCCTCAGAAAATCTATGGTTTGCGTTACATTTTTCGGTGGCGTGATGGTGCCGTGGCAACCATACTAACACCGAGTTCATTCGAATCGTCAGCTCGGATGAAGTTTTCCATATTTTTTCACATGGGTGATATTCGTAATAAGGTTTTTTGTTTTCACTTCGGTTTTACCATGAAGTGAATGCCTTAATAAGCTCCTAAACTTTAATTTTCTTTCGTCTCGAAATCCCAGCGTCAAACGTCAAACATGTTAATCAGCACAGCCTAATCCTTTTCTCATTTGGTCTCTTGACTGAGGTTTGTGAAAGGCTTTTTGAAACCACATCGGCCCCAGCAATAATATTTACTAACCAATGGAGGAATCCAGGTGACAGAAAAGTGAGGATAAACGTCGTAGATGATGCTCTTTCAAAATGTTTTTTTTTCGAGCTGTTTAAGCAAAGTTATTGGTCAAAAAAAGATAAGAAAATCGACAATGATTCCATACAGTTTAAAACTTAGTCACCTTTTGGTTTTTCATTACAGGAAAATGATTTACTGCTTGTTAACCAGCAATTTCCTTCTTTGTTGAAATCCAGCAATCGGTTTCACCAATATCTGAAAAACAGAAAATGTCAACAATGTTACTGAAATCCCAGTAACCAGTTTACCTGTCGAATATTAGTTACGCATCAACGACGGAAAGTTGTATTGATTTACTAGCTGAACCCGGTGCGAGCCTTGCAACTAAATGAATGCAAATTCAATAGAAGTGTGTGCTTATTTGCGTAAGATCTGCAAAATAAAGCATAGCTGTGTTTTATATTTAACACTTGCATCGTTAGTTTCTACCATAGTTTTTCTTTCTGTGTAGAAGCAGTTCATAGACAAAACATTAATCTTCAAACTACGCCGTATTGTATCAATTTGAATGTAATTTTCTCTTGCATAACCTTAGACTAACTTCTTGTGCGTAGTGTAGCACTGAGACTAGCTCAAGCACCCCTCTTTCTTGACTAAGAAGGGGTTCAAACTTCTATCAGAACATGCTGCTTACCCGCGAAATACACATTTTGTGTTGTAGTTGCCTGGATAATTCTCATGATTGGTTGAAATATTTGTTTCATTTGTTTGGGAGCCCCCTTCAAAGAGGAGATAGGTCTCAAATTTAGTTTCCTCTCAAATTATGCAGAAATTTGTGTTTCATTTGTATTGGAGCTCCCTCCTCCCCTTTTCAGGCAGGGAAGGAGTCTCGAACCATCATAAGAACCTTCTCGGCCCTTAAAACTCCTGCATACAAATTTTCATAACAGTAAGCATAATTCTCATGTTTGGTGTAAATTAGTGTTTAATTTGTATGAGGGACCCCCCCCCCCCCCTCCTCCCTACCCTACTATAGAGAGGAGAGATCGCGAACCACCGTAGAAACATTTCTTGCCTCCAAAATCTCCAGATGCCAAATTTGGTTCCATTTGCATTATTAGTTCTCGAGTTATGGAGAAATTTCTGTTTCATTTATATGAGACCCCTACCTTCTAGAGTAGAAATCATAGAAACATTTATTACCACCAGAAAACCCCACATGCCAAATTTGATTCCATTTGCTTGATTAGTTCTTGAGTTATGCAAAAGTTTGTGTTTCATTTGTATGGGAGCCCCCCCCCCCCTTCAAAAAGTGGAGGGGTCTCAAACCACCATAAAAACATCTCACGTGCCAAATTTGGTCGCATTTGCTTGTTTAGTTCTCGAGTTATGCAGAAATTTGTGTTTCATTTGTGTGAGAGTTCTCCCTTAGCTCAGCCAGCAGAGGCGCAGCTATAAAGCAATACAATGGTGGAGGTGACTGGGTTCGATTCCCGGTCTGGTCTAGCAATTTTTCGATAAGAAAATTTTCTCGACTCCCTAGGCATAGCGTATGATTGTACTTGTCACACAATCATACTAATGCAAAAATGGTAGCTGGCATCGAAAGCCCTCAATTAATAACTGTGGAAGTACATTTAGAACACTAAGTTGAGAGCAAGCAATAAGCTAATTGCAAAAGCAATAAACTTGAAATGGTAAATAAGAAGAAGTTGGTTATAGTAAAAATCAATAGGAAACTAACTTTTGAATACGTTCACTACTTAAGAACCTCATTCGCCCCAAGTACACATGCAATAAATTCTTGCGCTTTTCAGAACTAGAATCTTTGTTTAAGGGGTTGAATCGCTGAATCTATATTTAAGGGGTTGCTCATTGCGCGTTATGTTTTCAGGGGTGATTCATTATGTTTGGAATAAAGCTCGGTACTTTTTGAGCCAAAATCTATACCCGTTTTCATCTTGACTTTCCAGGGCCTGGTAATGGCACGGCACAGCTACAAATTAGAATTCAATCAATTTACTGTGTAAATTTTTAAAAGGGAACCGTTCGGAAAAACAATGCCTCCTAGTCTAGGTTTCACCAAACTAAAATTGACAGACTATCAAATCTCAAGGCGGGCAATGGCGCCATCAACATACGATTCACAAAAACTAATGGAAACGAACTGTAGTTTTAAAATGGCAGTTACAGAAATTTACACACGAAGGGCACTCCAGCTTGGATGTCTGTTCTCTTTGCTTATACCTCTCAACTTTGAGAATAAGATCTTCAAACGTTACAGATCGTGCTAACGAATACCAACTCATTTTTAACCAATCAACAGCACAATTTGGTCCCTGGAACTTTGGTCCCCAGCACGGCTTCGGGCGAGTTGTACGATGGACACTGGAACGAGCTCCGGAACGCCTGCCTAGTGGAGACGTGGAAGCAGTCTTCAGCCTAATGGACAACGAAATCACACGATCCATGTGGAACTATCCGTAAGTTGACGTGTCCTATTCTCAACACGCTATTGTGACTCATATCTAACCATTTCCTCAGCTTCCGCATAACGTATCGGTTGATTCTTCGGGAGAAGGAGCTCCACTTTCATATTGGCGTATACAATCCTAGCAAAGACTTGACGTTCTCCTTCAACTTGTTATTGCACACATACCTGAAAGTTCCAGACGTACGACGGTGTCAAATAACCGGACTGCACGGGTGTACTTTTATCGATAAGGTAATGATAGTTAACCTCTCAACCATTCTATGTAGTAGACCGCTTTTGAACTACCTTTCTCCCAACAGACTAGAGATGGTGCTATTTATCAGGAAGGTCGTGATGTAGTGACAATCAACGAATGGACGGATCGAATCTATCAGCACACACCCCAAGAACACATCATCACAAATGTCGTTTCCGGCAGAAAGATGCGGTTGCAGAAGTACAACTTCCCCGATACCGGTAAGATTGGCCTTACAGCAGATTCGAATACGAGATCATCGATTATTTTTTCCCTTAAACAGTTGTGTGGAACCCTTGGATGGACAAAGCCCGGGAATGCCAAGATTTTGGAGACGATGAGTACCCGAACATGATCTGCGTCGAAGCCGGTCACGTTTCGACCCCCGTCATCCTCCTGCCCGGTACCGCGTTCGAGGCGAGCCAAATACTTCAGGTAGTCCCCTTTCTTCAAATTTATAATCTAGTACTATAACACGAACACTTTTATCACTCGTCAGGTCATGTGAGTAGAAACCCAGGGAGGTGCTGTGACCCGCAGTAAAGGTTCCTCCCGAGCAAAATCCAAGAAGAAGCAACAACAGCAACAGCAACAGCAGCAACCCCAGCAGCAGCAGACCCTGCAACCAAATCAAAATCAAGTCAATCAAAACAATCCTCAAACTCAAAGTAGTCACCAACAACAGCAGCAACAGCAGCAACAGCAACAGCAGCAGCAACAGCAGCAACAACAGCAACAACAACAGCAGCAGCAACAGCAACAACAACAGCAGCAAGTCTCACTTCAGCAGCAGCAACTTGCCTCAAATGCAGCCGCCTTGTGGCAAGTGCCGGCTGCTGCCGCAGCTGCAGCGGCCTGTTGGAACAACTATGCCAACTTTCAAACTGCTGGTGTTCTGGCGTTTAAAATGCCGCCGTCCTGTGGGGGTCTTTGTGGTCCCCAGAATAACTGTGAGCTATGTTCACTTAACACCAACTGAGTAAAGCTGGAAACCGTAAACGATCATCTGCTGGATGATCTAGCCGAAGAATTAGATGATGACTGTGAATAGGAAGCTGGTCCGTGCGGTACTAGGTTGTGGTGAAACATCTCCCAAAAGCAATGCTGGCTTAGGATAGTCTAGTACCGCAGTTCACAGTCAAATCGCTGTTATGGATTTTGCTCAAGAAAGCGCAAATTAAGGGTATTTTAATTTAACTAAATACCGAAATCAAATCAAAATCGCAAAGTCGATGCGAAAGAGAATGAAAGGACGAAGAGGGGTGAGCGAGTGAGAATGTCCGAGATATAGCAAATAAATCAATTAACTAAACTTAGGATTGTAGTAATAGTTTTATTTAGATTTATTGTACGTGGGAAATGAAGCTACCAGATAGATAATTTTCTTATGTTTGATTAAATCTTTTGATTGCCTTTCCTATTGCCGATAAATTGGTCGTGTAAATAAGAGGAACAAGAAGAAAAGAACCGTAGATAGATGAGACGTTCGACAGGGAGCATGATTCGAGTTAGGGTTAGGTTTTATTACACTTATTTTTTCACCACTGTTAGGATTTCTTTTATCGTCTATTTTCACTTTCGGCTTAAGTCGCAAAGCGACGTGTTATATCGAATTAAAATGAAACTATTGAAACTGTTTAGACTCTAAGGAAAACTAGGTTTGGTACTAAAATTAACCACGAAAACGGACATAATTTAAAACTTTACTAAACTAATTATCCACTTGGAAAAAAAAAAGTGAACCTAATAGGTAGCGTTAGCGATTAAGGGGACAATTTCGATATTATTCGGCATTCTTACTAGCAATTTTCAATCAAGACATTAAACACAACACGCATACAAAAAGAAAACATACGATTCGGCCATTTGTAGGGTTAAGACACAGTAACCAATTTCAAAATTACGTCGTTGTGGCAGTGCTCTAGAGAGTGATGAACAGTTCTATTCAACAGCATAATTTTGAAAGGGTGCAACTTCTTTGGAAAACAATAGGATGAATTTACGCGAATAAAAGTGCATCAGCCTAAATTATTTATTATTTTTGAAAATGGGTTTTGATTCACCCAATTGGAAAAGAAAACGTTGTTGGCCTTCCGAAAATACGCATCCTCATGCGGATGAGGAAACAATGGAGTGCGGTTATTCGTTTGCTTTCGTTGTACAACTGAGTTTAACACAGATTTCGTAACTGCCATATCAATTATGTTCATTTTTTTTTTGTTTTATATGAGAGGTAATAGGACAATGTACTTTTTTTCGAAATTGAACTAAAAATTTACTAGTTATAATTTTGTGGAGGATGGTCATCTGCTATTACCATTAAATGCACCTTATGCAAGGTTTAAGCAAATTGTATACGAAAATATTCTTGTGATGTAAATACAAAAAAAACGAATTATTAAGAGAGTAACTGGAATATGGACAGGCACATTTAACTTTATTTTTCTGGCATCTTATTTTATATAAATAAATTTTAAAACAACAATCGACTAACCCTTGACAGAGAAATTCCTTTTTCATAGCAATGACGAGCTATGGAAGCTAATGAGCAATAGCAGGTTTTCCGGGAAAATGATCTGGCAACCCATTTGTTCAGGATAGTAGGTGAGACGATTAGTTATTGCGACATTTTTTAACTTGCGTAACGTTGTTAGTACTTTACCGAAATTAAACAAATTTCGTCCAACTTTTCTTCAGAGTATAATGTCTACATTCGCTCAGTCCGCTCAGTCTTCAGTTGCAATTTGCTTGTTGGGCCACCACCTCGATTGATCGAACGAATTGGGTTCGTTTCTTCGGTCAAGTTACAGGAGCATGAAATTTGCGAAGTTTGTGTTTTCGTTGATATTATGCTGGGGATGAACGTGGAGAATTACACATTTGATTTATATTTCAGACTAAATTGTTAGTAAATTGGACTTTCGCATTGCATATAAGAGCTTTTTTTTTACATTGGTGTTATTCTTAGCTGATGAAAATGGAGACGCTCAATCATCAGGATCTAAACGGAGGCATACAACCTATCCCTTGGCCGAAAAAAACTAGGATCGTCGTAGAAGTATCTGGGTAATCTGTAATCTGGGCAGAAGTCCCGTGAGGAAATCACCATAGAGTATGGTATCAGTTAGCAGTATAAAAAGTATGGCGATTCAGTTAGCAGTATAAAAACATAGAGAATGTGGATTGAAGAAACGTCGACCGCTGAAAGAACAGCGTTTTTCGCTGATGGAGGAAGCTCTTTCCATTTTGATCTTACAACAGCGGGAAGCAAGCATGATTGTTTTAACGAACATTATCTGGGTGAAAGCAGATTCTGAGAATTTCAGAAACGCGGATGAACAAGAAAAGGCTCTTGTTTCATACGGTTGGGCTCGTCGATTCAAAAGAAGCCACGGTATACGAATGACAACAGTGGCATGAGAAAACGTCCACTGATCTTGAAGCATATGCTAAATTTTAGCCAGGGCTAATGAAAAAATACTCGTATTGGGAATTGATGCGGCACAGTTATTTTCTAAGCCAGGAGTTGCACTTACCCAAAAAACATCATTCCCAGATCGACTGCAAAGTATTTTTCTTGGGCCCTTTAATAAACATCAGTCGGTTTTTGGATGACAGACAGGTGGTTGATGAACACCTGTATGTTTGTCATCCTAATGTGAGGCTGCATTTGTTTCAAAGTTCAATTAAAGGTTAACAACTTTCTGAGGCCTCTCTATGGCCACGAAACATGGAAATTGCTAGTGGAGGACCAACGCGCCCTTGGAGTCTTTGAACGGAAGGTGCTGCGTACCATCTACGGTGGAATTGCACCAGTTGCTGGGAGAACCTCCCATCGTACACATCGCAAAAATCGGTCGACTACGATGGGCTGGGCATGTCGTAAGAATATCGGACGACAGCCCTGTGGAAATGGTTCTCGAAAACAAACCGACAGGTACAAGAAGAAGAGGCGCGCATCGAGCAAGGTGGATCGATCAAGTAGAAGGCGACCTGCGGACCCTCCGCAGACACCGAGGCTGGCGAGTGACAGCCATGGACCGAATAGAATGGAGACAACTTCTGTGTACAGCAGAGGCCACGCCGGCCTTAGTCTGATTGGTAAGGTAAGGTAACTTTCTGAGGCTTTGCATTCTAAAATAGGATGACGACCAGGGATTCATAAGTACCCGCGCTGCTACGGACCAAATTTTCGCGATTCGGCAAGTGCTGCATAAATGTCGCGAATATAACGTGCCCCACATAATCTTTTCAACAATTTCAAACCAGCTTATCATACCATCGACCGATACCAGCTATCCCAAGTAACAAATTCAATTTTAAGGTACACATGAAAAGTTTTCAAGACTCATTTGTTAAAACCACGTATAAAACTCGATATTCTACATAACATCGATAAAACAGCCATAAAACCCTCATAAGTTCCAAAAGGCCTATACTGCAGGAGGTTCTCAAGACTATTTCCCAAGGTTCGCTTAAGACTTGATAGTTTTATCGATACATACTTGTAATGACACTCAAGACATGCTTAAAACTATGATAAAGCTACCACAAGTTTTGATAGTTTTATGATTTTCCTCTTTAAGAACACTTCCAGGCCGTCACAAATATGTTTCGAAGATTCCATTTTTCGATTCGTTCCATTTTTCGATTCTCGGTTTTTAACTAGCGACACATTGCACCATTTAATCTAGCGATGGTCAAATAAAAAAATTGTCGTTGGTGGCTAAGATGAAGGAGTATTCAATATATTTAATAGGTTTTTATTGAATTTTCGCTTGAACGATCCACTATTTTATAGATTCCCTCACCTATGGGCGTCCATTGTCCAGTTTCTGTATTTTTCACATAATTTTCTTTCTCAAGAGTATGTGCTCTTATTCGAAATCAAATGGTTGTAAGAGCGTTTTATGGCAGCATTTTCAAGATACATTAATCTTAAAGAAGAATGTCATAAAACTTTCTCAAAACTTTTATCAGGTTCTATGAAAGTTGCGAAACGATGTCTTGAGAGGGGAATCAAGTATCTTATAAAATTACTTATAAGGTGAATAACCCTTATAAATGATTTAATTTTACGGAGGTTTCTTCAAGTGTTCTTTAATCACTCTTAAGAACTGTTAATCAATTAAAACCACCTAACTTGGAAAATGCCCTGATAAAACCAGATGATCTCCATAATGCTTTGATAAAACTACCATAAAACATGAATAAAACCAATCTGCATTTGAGTTGTTACTTGGGATGGCAGATTATGCACGTTTATGTATTTCAGGAAAAACTGACGCAGAAGGTCAAACCAACGATGGATCGAATGATGTGTGTCGTCCGAGTATCAGGAACATTCTTGAGTCCCTTCGAATCTCGAAGAGGGTTACGGCAAGGTGATGGATTGTCGTGTTTGTTGTTTAACATTGCATTGGAGGGTGTGATTCGAAGGGCTGGGATAGACACGAGTGGCACGATCTTCAGGAAGTCTGTCCATCGTAACACATAACTTTGAGATGATGGCGGACACGTACATCAGACTTAAGGCTGAAGCTGGTAGGATTAGGCTTGTGATTAATGCGTTGAAAACAAAATACATGAAGGGAAGAGACTCACGAGAAGACAACTCCTACCACGAGTTCAGATTGATGGTGCAGAAATCGAGGTAGTAAACGAATTCGTGTATCTGGGCTCATTGGTGACCGCCGATAACAACACCAGTAGAGAAAAACAAAGTCAACGCGCTCTTGGTGTCTTTGAAAGGAAGGTGCTGCGTACGATCTACGGTGGAGTGCAGATGGAAGACGGAACGTGGAGGAGGCGAATGAACCACAAAATGCATCAGTTGCTGGGAGAACCTCCCATCGTACACATCGCTAAAATCGATTGACTACGATGGGTTAGGCATGTCGTAAGAATGTCGGACGACAGCCCTGTTAAAATGGTTCTCTAAAACGAACCGACGGGTACAAGAAGAAGAGGCGCACAACGAGCAAGGTGGATCTATCAAGTAGAAGGCGACCTGTGGACTCTCTGCAGACAACGAAGTTGGCGAGATACATCCATCGACCGTTTGATATGGTTAGTATGACGGCCAGAAATTTATCAAATGTAATTGGGATGAAAATTTAAAGAGAAATTTTTATGTACAAGAATCTTAATTTATCAAATTGGTTCGATATTCATAAATCTTTTAAGATTGCATTATGATTATTTGCCATAAGAGATCATTATGAATTTCATAAATTTGCCTTATGAAATATTGTGATGATGAAAAAATTAAAATATGGGGCAACCTGGATTCAAACCTTGAATGTCGAGGTTATGGGTCCAGTGACTTGCCCACTAGTATATACACTTCGAAAACGAACTCGGATGAATTTCAACCAATTTTTTATCTGCTGAACGCTCGGTAGTCTGTTCGGTTCAAAAGGGAAAAACCGAGTTCTCGTTAAACTTTTACTCTCTCACAATCTGTAAAATTTACCGAAAAACTCGGTTGACAATAATAAATCCAATCAACAATAACTGAACATCAGTTTACTCAAATATAATCTAACGCTGTCAAACAAACCGACTTTTCTGTTGCAGTTACGGAAGGCTTTGTTTTTGTGCGTGAATTTTGGTTGAAATAACTTCGAATTTCATAGTAATAAATCCAGTTTTTTCAGTTGTCAGATGCAAATTGTCCACATACATTTTTCTATTTTCAAATGGCAATCCAGATACATAACTCTTAGATGATATTGGATTCTTCCAAATAACTCACATTTCCTACTCCTTCGAAAATGGTAAATCCCAAAAATTCTATCTTTGGAACTGTACTTAACGAATTCATTGTTTATTACTCACTTCGGAATAACAATATTTACAGCCAACCAACTTTTTTTTTACAAATATGTAGAACAGTTTGGACACAGGAGCAATGGACAATGCATTATAGACGCGGACGCGGACAACAACTGCACACTTAGAAAATTTTACAGTATTCGGTAACCCAACTAACATTTTTAGTTGCCTAAGCCGAAGTTAAGAACTTATATGCTGTTTTATAATTGTATAAAAGCAAGTGAAGCTGAATAAGCTATAAACAGAATTAAAACATCGATGCAATACTTATGCTTAATGTAACACAGCTTTAACACAACATTTAGCTTTAGAATGCATGCTTTGAAAAGAAAGCTCTTATGCGAACAATGTTTGTCTGCATTTACACAGCTTGTTTATGTAGCTAAGAAATTAGTCGGTTAAGCTTTTAAATTATCATTCTGTGTTCTCTTACACAGTTTTATTTGTTGGCTTTGTAATAGCTTTGCAAAAGCCTTCATATTAGAAATACCTTAGCCGCTATACAGCTTAGTGATTATAGCTGTATAAAATGTTGTATAAGTACATTGAGCGAACACATCGAAAAGATTTCATTCGAAGCTAGTATGGAAATTTGCCAGAAGACATTATTGCAAATTTTATACGATTCCCTTATGGAAAGAAATCATATGACGATCGTCTGAATATTTTCCTCACATGAAAAAAAAAGTTGCAATCGGGATGCGTACCATGAACCTCGGCATCAAGAGCCGAGCCACAATCTCACGAGACTATACACGCTTGATAAGTGATGTCAATTGAAAGCGTAGAAGAGGCATGCTTTTATCGACCAATGCAACAATAATCTTTTAATACGATCTCTTATGGCTTTGTGGTTAATAGTTCTGATCGTAGGGATAA
Organism: Aedes japonicus; assembly: GCA_034211315.2. NCBI lineage: Eukaryota > Metazoa > Arthropoda > Insecta > Diptera > Culicidae > Aedes > Aedes japonicus. The sequence goes on from JASCZW010003632.1 coordinate 22,618, forward strand.
TTTCCTGAGTGTAGTTGCGGCACAGAGTATGGAGCATATATGCAGTTATTTATATGGAGTTCTTGAGCTTGAGCTCTTGAGTTGAGTCTTAGCTGTCAAACTAAATAAAAGGAATACCGTCCATTTTATCGAGCAGAGCATTTAGATTTCAAAATATTTCGAAGGATGTTTAAAAAAATTAAGAAAAGCGGTACTTACTATTGAAAACGAAATCTGAGAAAGTATGAAGCTTATTTGAGGAGTTCATATTCGGAGATTCGTGCAATTGACAGTGCTGTCGAAAATTGCTTTCAAATAAACAATATAAATTCCACTGAGCAGAAGATCAGGTGTTCAATTTCTGGTCTACGGGATTTTTTTTTAATCACCGGGAATTCATTAATATAGCAATGATAAATATAGCAATCTATAACAACAGTTATAAATGAAATTGATATTAATGTAGTTTAAAAAAATTATAACAAATGAATCCAAGCGCGGCACATCTAACAACGTAAATTGGATGGTGATCATGTTTAGATTATAAGAATCTCGGTAACACTGATTTTCAAAACAGTACAAACCTGTTCGTAAAGAGCTTCAGCAATTATTGTTGTTCAACATTATTAGAACTAAAATATGTTTTGAACACTTTGAATACGGGCACTGGAATTCCTCACAGCTGATATGGATCTGAGGATACAGTCACCGTTCTTAAGGTGAAGGTGCAGAGTTCAAATCTGGTAAGTACCCGTGTACTGTGATATATAAATTTATACTATATATAAACATTATAATACAAAGTTCATATAGTTAAATGTTAATTACACATTACAACGATAAAACAACACCATTGCCGTAATATCGTCCACGAGTATTGTAAACAGTGTTTGACATACATATTTTTTTTGATTGCTGTATAGTGACTATATTTAAGCGTTTATATCAACGTGTTAAGACTACCAATAAAAAGCTGTTTGCCACAGTTTCAAAAATAGAAATTGCGATGAACAAATAAATATGCTGAATATGCGTTTCAAAAGAACAGTTACGTAATAAGTTGTATAATTTTTGAATAAAAGCTTCCTAGGCTATAAACCGATTACATATTCTGCTTGACATTTTTTTCATTTTCATGAAGCTGGGTAGATTCGCCAGATTTGCTTGTGAAAATATTGGCTGGGCGCTTGTGCAACCACTACTTAACCATTACTCAGTTTAAAGTTGTATAAGTATTGCCTATGAAGCGTTTATCTAATTAAAAATGTTACTTGGGAATTTTTTATCGAACTTTCAACAGCTGAACATTCGGTAATCCATTTTAACGGATTTCGGTAAAATTTGACAAGTTCCGGTTATTTTTTTAATTCGGATTACCGACCGTTCAGCTGTTGAAAGTTTGATTAAAAAATTACCGAATACTGTAAAATTTTCTTAGTGTGTAAGATCGAACTAGCGCTATATTTTTTGTTTTGCCATAAGACACCTTACCTAATGCTTTTTACTTGACAACTGAAGCATTGATACGATCCCTCAATAATGAAGTTTATTTTGGGTTGAATAAGTGCAATATTATAATGCTTGTGGTTACTTCCCAAGTAACAATTCAAATGCAAATTGGTTTTATTCATGTTTTATGGTAGTTTTATCAAAGCATTATGAAGTTCATTTGGTTTTATAAGGGTATTTTCCAAGCTAAGGTGGTTTCAATTGATAAACAGTTCTTAAGAGTGATTAAAGAACACTTGAAGAAACCTCCATAAAACTACTTCATTTATAAGTGTAATTCACCTTATTAGTAATTTTATAAGATACTTGATGCCCCTCTCAAGACATCGTTTCACAACTTCCATAAAACCTGATAATAGTTTTGAAAAAGTTTTATGACATTCTTCATTAAGATGAATGTATCTTGGAAATGCTGCCATAAAACGCTCTTAGAACCAAATGATTTAAAGTAAGAGCACATACTCTTGAGAAAGAACATTATGTGAAAAATAAACTGTCACAATGGACGCCCACAGGTGGAAGAAATTAAAAACTAGTGGATACTTCAAGCGTAAATTGAATAAAAACCTATCCAATATATTGAATACTCCTTCATCTCATCCACCAACGAAACCGCAACAAGACGAAGATGTCCGAACAAGCGATACTTATTGCCACAAGGACGAATCACAAGCAAACAACATTTTCTCGGAAATCCCGGACAATGTAACGACGGAACGAAATGACAACATACCAAGGCATCCAAATACCCCCTATGATGAGTGTCCATATTCCATAGACGAGGCATGGCAGCCTGAGGCTCCATATTTGGAGGACGATTATGAAGAGGAGGATAAGGACAGCAAGGATGAAGCATTATTATCATCGCTCAGGAGTTGGTCAATATCACACAATATCAAGCAAAATGCTTTAAGGGATCTTATACAAATCATCAACGATCGCTTACCAAAAGTTTTGCCAAAAGACCCTAGAACTGTTCTACAAACTCCAAAGACTGTTTCGATTCAAGCAGTTGGAGATGGTCAGTATTGGCACCATGGTATACAAAAGTGTCTTGAAAATTTTTTTGCAAACACAAATAAATCAAGGACAATAGCTATAAACATCAACTTGGATGGTTTACCAGTTTATAGAAGTTCCAAGGATGAGTTCTGGCCAATTCTTTTTAATATCCATGAAATGCCTCACATTAAGCCAATGGTAATAGGTATTTATTGTGGGAAAAGTAAGCCAACTGATTTGAACGCTTTCTTGGGCCAGTTTGTGGATGAAATGAAGGATGTTTTGAATAATGGCATTATTATCAATGACCACAAAATATCTATTAAACTACGGTGCTTTATATGTGACTCACCTGCTAGGGCGTTTATTAAAGGTAAATATATAATATACATTAAATTTCATGATACTGATGGCCATCGTCATTACAGGCGTAGCATATTTCAACGCACAAAATGGTTGCCAAAAGTGCACAACATCTGGGGAGTATTCTTATTTGTCCCACTGTAATTATTTCCCGTTATCCAACAGTAGAAGAAGAACGGATGCTGAATTTCGAACCAAATCGTATGGATCACACCATAAAGTGGACACACCATTGCTTCGTCTACCAATTGATATGATAGCTGATTTTCCTATAGGCGATTCACTTCATCTGATTGATTTAGGGATCATGAAGAAATGCCTTATCGGATGGAGAGATGGCAAATTCGGAAATTACAGAACCAAATGGTCAGCCCAGAATGCTTCAGATATCACAAAATACTTGAGTCAACTGAAACTACCGACAGAAATACATAGGAATGTTAGAGGTCTTGACTGCTTAAGTCATTGGAAGGGTACGGAATTTCGTAGTTTTTTGTTTTATTTATGCATAGTTGCTTTGAAACCTTTTCTACCAGAAGATATATACGAACATTTTTTGATCTTTTTTTGTGCCATAACTATTTGCACATCTGATTCTTATTCTCATCTTATTGACCTAGCAGAATCATTGCTTCAACATTACATTGAACGATTTGTTCAAATATATGGAGAAGATTACATTACAAGTAACGTACATAATCTCAGTCACCTAATAGAAGATGTGAGGCTTTTTGGTACTCTTCCAAGTTTTAGTGCTTATCCTTTCGAGAGTAAACTATACCAGATCAAAAATTTAATTCGTAGTGGACATAAACCTTTAGCTCAAGTGGCAAAACGAATAAGTGAATTAAACCAATTAGAAGAAAACTGCTATCCAACTGAATTTGAACATGCAACTCCAATGTTGAAAAAACCGATTCCTACATCTGACTCTAATTATAAGTTCGGTAAAATTGAATTCAAAACATACTCATTATGTAACAACATGGCCAATAGGTGGTTTCTTACTAATAATAATCAGGTAGTTTGTTTCGATCATGCCATTCAAGAAAATCAAAATATCTCTGTTATGGGTAGTCCATTGAAGCATATCAGCGATTACTTATAAACTCCTATAAAGTCAAGTCATTTAAGCATCTTCTATTCTCGATGTGAAAAAGCCGTAAAAAATCAATACTCTCTGAAAAATATAAAATGTAAGATGGTAGGATTACCAATACCAAGAAAAAACGTAGGAATGGTGTTTATACCTTTGCTGCACACAGTTTGTTGAAATTATTCTTTTTTTTGCGAATATTATTTTTAAATCAGTTATGTAAATAAAACACGTCAGAACGTTTATTTAAAACTTGTCTTACATTGTCTTACATTGTGCACTTCAATATTCATCATCGGAGGCTTCTCGTGACTCTGTGGTATTCTCATTAGAAATACGGTTTAACTTACCACTTGAAGAAGTATCTGCTGCTCCAGACTCAGCTCCGGATTTGTGGTACTTCATATTTGATGGTCTGTTCTTATGTTTCGACGTCAGGAACTTCGCGGAGAGTCGCTGCTTACTATTTTTGAGGACCGTTTTGAAGAATTTTTCACAAGCAAGCTCCGAAAAATCCTTGTCAGCTTGCATAATTAAATTCAAAAACAGCGCACGAATATGTTTGTAGTACTTCAATGGTACCTTCGCCCCAGTGTCGGCACTGGTGGACGGATCTTGCTGTGAATTTGCATCTGTCAGTCGTACCATTCCTGTCCATGAGCATTGTGTAAGAAATTGCCGAGTGAAAAAATAATCAATTAACTTGTAGCAGCAGTCCGTTCCTTGAGCTTTGCCAGTAATGCCGCAAATAAAACTCATTCCGTTTAAAAATTGTTGCTCAAGTTTTCCATCCTCCAAAGATCTTTCCAAAGCTTTCAGTTCGTCCACAGAATCAACTGGGGTCAATACATGCTGAACTTCCTGCGTAGGTAAAATAGTATGCGTCGTAGGAAATTGGCAATGAGTCATAGCGTATTCCTGATTAGTTTGGATCTTCGCTAAGGCCTGCATTATTTTGGACTGATTTTCCATGATGGTACGTTGATTTTCCCATATTGTGTCCAAATTGGTGGTATGACTCAAAGTTGGACCACCGTCCGACAGGACAATAAATTGGGATTCATCTGATTCTGCTGTCACCTCTGCATCAACGTTTTCCGTCACATAAAGCAGTTGTTGATCGTGCACATTCTCTGCCACAGGAGCTGTAATCTACGACCGATATAAGGAATTAACAAAGATATAATGACTTATATGAATTACTCACCACATAACTAGATTCAGCATTGACTTCTACCTGCAATTCTTCCGGTCGCTTAGAAACAATGTCAACAAGGTTGTTAAAATCTTTCGCAGCATATAGCTTCATAGTGGGCTCCTGGCGAACACGCTTCTTCGGAGGTAGTGCCGGAATATTTTCCACCTCGGTATCAGGCCATGATTCCATCCGATCAAGCTCATCATCAGCTTCTTTACGTGTCTTGAATACTCTTTTCTTGACACAGTTTATCTTCTCCCATTTATCGTCCGGATTGGATGTCTCGATCTGAGACAATTTTCCCACCAGATGTTTTTTGGCCATCGCAGGATTCCATTGAATTCCCAGTTACTGGGTACAACACTGAGGCAGATTTCCCCGGCTTCGATTGTCTGGACTATTTTGAAAGGCATGCTAAAAGTAAACGAAATAGTTTTTATTAATGACTTATCTATGAAAATAATTTAAAAATTACTTACACGACGTAAATTGGGCCAACAAATAGAAGAACAACGAAAAGCAGTATTGCTCGACCGTAAATAAATAGCTGTCAAACGGCAGCCTAGTAAGACTAACTTATCAGAAGGGCCTATGCGCTATATTTTGTAACGAATCAAATTAAATCGCCAGTTGAAAGGAAAAATGTATAACTCGTGATAATTGATTTTATGCCAGTTGTGCAAGTTAAACCTAACGTCTCAGGTAGTGCGTTATATGGCGTATCACCGTGGAAATACAGCGCAGTACTTTTGACGTTAAGTTTAACGTGCACTACGATAGTAAAATGTTAATGTTGAATTCTTCAGAGTCGTGCATCTCAGTTTCCAACAGGCTACACAATATTTATACTCGTTGCAAGTAAAAACTAGTATATCATCTGAGTGAAAATCGATTTTTCTCATGAAAAAAGTACCCCGCGGAGAAGTTACGTGTGGGACGCCAACGTTGGGTATAATCATGTTAACCTATCGTTGGACACAAATACCTTACTTTTGGGTGAAATTCAACTCAACTCAACTCAACTACTCAACTACCCAACGGTAGGTGAATATAACTATACCCAACGTTGGCTTCCCACACTTAGCAATAGGTATAGCGTATAGATCAAGAGAAAATTCATTTTTCACTCAACTGATGTTTCAGCCGTCAGCGCAATATTATTAACTGTTCTTCTTCTCAAAACCATCAGTAGCATATTCATGTTAGAATTTGAGTAAAAACAATAAATTATAAGCTGGCATTATGATTAAGAACAAAAATTATGCATAGGCGCTTTTGATTTGGACGTTCATATTTTCTTAGTTTATAATGAGCCTTCTCCACACTGATTTTATGGCTATCTTACGAAAGACTTGTTTACCTTGAGCAATTCAAACAAGTTTTATTCAAGTGTAACTCATCTTTTTCAAGAATAGAAAAAATAAAGATGAACTTATTGCGATCCTCAAAAAATCTTGTTAGTCTTGTGCAAGAAATATTAGTTTTATTTACGCTTTATGGTAGTTTCAGATAAAACCATTGAAAAAATGGCGAGCGTTGCTATTCTGGATTCCCTCGGAATGGTAGCCATTTGCATATGTATGCAACAAAACTCTCGGTTTTCTAATGCTACGAACAATTTTTGGTGTTTAAAATACATTTTGAAACTTAAAATAGACTGTAGACACTAATTTATTCAAAATTTAACAATTTATCAGCCTTGTCACCTAATTGTTGATTTTACAAGAATTTTTTAATTTTTAAATAAATCAATGTGCTTGCAATAATTCCGTGGCGCATTAAAATTTTCGAACTTTTATGTTATAAAACACCATTAAAGTGAACGTCGCATGAAAAATTTGTCAATTGCAGGCAAAAAACTCAGGCATTTATGGTCAATTTTACAATTAATTTACATACGTATCCACTTTGAAAAAGAAACATCATTTGTACATCGATTTTTTTCTTTAATAGCTTCCACTCAACAAACAAAGTCTCCATTCAGCAAAACAAATCCAAAAATGGAATCTTTGAAATATATTTGTGACGGACTGGAAGTGTTCTTAAGAGAGAAAATCATAAAACTATCAAAACCTCTGGTGGTTTTATCATAGTTTTAAGCATGTCTTGAATGTCATTACAAGTATGTACCAATAAAACTATAAAGTTTTAAGCGAACCTTGGAAAATAGTCTTGAGAACCTCCTGTAGTATGGGCCTTTTGGAACTTATGAGGGTTTTATGGCTGTTTTATCGATGTTATGTAGAATATCTAGTTTTATGCGTGGTTTTATCAAATGATTCTTGAAATCTTCTTCAAGTGTACCTTAAAATTGAATTTGTTACTTGGGTTGGGCCATTTTTCCCTATCGAATAAAAAATAAAAGAGATGAAATGAGATAAATGAGAATGAATGAGATAAAGCTGAACGTTGATCTGTGATGTATAAAACAAAGAAATCGATTTATTTTCTACTAACTCTCGCAATCTGAATTATAATTCATATATGACATCTTGTCGGTGCCGATTATTTTGTCTTGCGGTGTTCATTATTTCCCTTTGTATAGTAGCGCCATCGGCTACCTGCGGTGGGTTTTGAACTAAACTTTTCTTTACAGTGAAATCGCTGTCTGCTGTCGCCGTGGCTGTCAAGTAAAATGTCATTTTTTTCTAGAAAATCTCGCAGCCCGTAAAACATCGCACACATCACACCGAGCGAAGCAACATCAGCAGAAGTCGTTCAGCGCTTCTGCCAGCCATCATTTATATCGCTCGAACAATCATCTGAAACAGCAGAACAACTTCTTGGCAATTGCCAGTTCGTGAAAGTGAAAGAATTTGAATTCATCTACTGTACTTAAAGTAGCCAGATTGTTAAGAAACACCACTAGTCGACGGTAGTGAAGGATCGAGTTCGGCAGTGCAGCAGTCATCACTCAAAATCGACTGCCAGTTGGGCGGAAGAGCACTGAAAAAAAGTAGCCAAAGAAAACCTTTACCTCAGCATCTGTCCGCGCCAAGGACCATTCGTTTGTAACTTTAGGAAAATGACTCGTAAGTAAAACTCGGAAAAAGTACCTCTTCTAGTTCCTCATGACTTGGGTATAGATGTTTTTTTTTCGGATTCACATAATTTCCTTGTTTTCCAATATGGATGCTGTTGTAGAATGCAGCTGCGTTGGTTTTTCTTTTCCTCGTCGCGGAAGACGTAATTTTTCAGAATTTCGTTTGCTTTTGTCGATTCGTCTGCCTATCCCTGACCTATTTCAGTTTTGTTCCACATAACGTTTGTTCTAAGTGCAGGTTGCTCCCCCCGCTTATGGATTAGGCATAACAATCATGATTGAATTCTAAAGGAATCAGGGCAGCGCTTATCATTAGCCAACAGAGCTGACTGTGTCAAAAAATAGGTTCTATTATTAGGCATTTACGCTTGCCGCATGATTAACGCATGAAACATTTTCGCAGCTTCTTTCGTTTTTGTTATTTTGTCACCGTTATTCTTTGCTTTGTTTCAGTACAATATAGGTGATTGTCTACCTTAGCACTGAGTGTTAGGTATTATAACCACAATTTAAAGGCACCAGCAAGCCGGTTTGTTCTGAGTTTGTTTCGCATCACTTCTATCTACATTCGTCATTAAATTCTAGCTTTGTTTATAAATAATCGCAGGCAACACCAATTTATAAGCGAATCGTTTTGATTTTGATGTTCGTCAAAGAATAGATAAATCTTATCGGGACTACCCTAGGTGACTGAGTGACTGGTTTTCAGAATCATGTTAAGCATGTTCTATCTCAGATCTTATCTCAAAATAACATCATTCACTTCCAGGTGGTAACCAGCGTGAGCTCGCCCGGGAGAGGAACATGAAGAAGCAAGCGCAAGATAAGAAGAAAAAGGAAGACGGGCTGACACACGAGCAGCGGAAACAACGGTACGTACGATATCAATCAATGGCTGATGTCGCAGTTGATAAGTAGTTAACGAGAGTGCGTCTAGTTCCTGGAAACAATTATGCCATTCCCGGATGTGACATACATTTTAGTTTGATTTATACAATGATTAGTTTATATCCAAGCATCGGTATCACGATTTCGATGTTTATTAATTAATCAATATTGAAGACTACAGCGTTTTTATATAATTGATATTTGTTACGGGGTACAGAGACGCACTCACGGTTTCTACTTCGTAGATCACGAATTGACTTTCGGAATTTGAATCTCAGTTAATGTTTAATATAAGACTCATTATGACAGTATTATGTTTAATATAAGACTCAAAATAGCGTTGTCACTAAAGGCATAATCATTGCCGGTTCACTCGATAAACATTTTCGGGGTGGAACATTTTCTCGACCTTCCTGGGTAAAAGTACCTTTGTGCTTGTCTCCTAAAAAATATAAAATCAATGCAAAGTTTTCAATTAATATCTGTGGACGTGCCTCTAGAACACTGAGTTGATAGAAGCAGAAGATTAGTTTTGCAACTGTTCTTGTTTGCGGTTGACGAGGGTTGGTCGCTTTTGCTGCTGCCATTAGAAGTGTTATGTGTAATGTTTTTGGAGATGGTTACGAAGTTTTCCGCTGTGATCGGAACATAAACAACAGTAGGAAAATGACCGGCGGTGGTGTTGTCGTTGCAGTTAGTGTCAGGTTGAAAGCAAGTGCAGTTGAAGACGACTCCTGGATCACCGTAGAACAAGTTTGGGTAGCAATTCAGCTTGGAGGCCGTAATCTATTCCTTTGTGCGGTGTACATTCCTCCGATCTGTTTCTGCTATTTCGAATACGGTTGCCCTCCATGATGAAATGATTATTTTGGGAGACTTCAACCTAGCGGGCATTGCATGGACTCCAACTCACAGCGGCTTCCTTCGTCCCGACCATGCACGTTTCTCTTTCCACGCTGGGGCTATTCAGCTTCTGGACAGCTACAGTACCGCAACTCTATCCCACGTTAATAACGTGGTGAATGAGAATAATCGCTCTCTAGATCTCTGCTTCGTGAGTGGCCGAGATATTGCTCCCGTCATCTCTACAGCTCCCGTGCCTCTAGTTAAGGATGTCCCTCACAATCCTTCTCTTATAGTTGCTGTCGAGGACGTTGTAGCTCGAAACTTTGTCGACACTCCTGCTACAGTGTCATATGACTTCCGTAGAGCCGACTATCGCAGTATTGGTGAAGTTTTATCTAGTTTGGATTGGCAGAGCATTCTTGATTCGACCGACGTTAACATCGCTGCTCAAACTTTTTCCCACGTCTTGGCTTATGTCATTGACAGACACGTCCCAAAAAAGATTGTTCAGACTGACTCTCGGGTCCCTTGGATGACGAACGCTCTTCGCTCGCTAAAACGGATTAAAAGGGCGGCTCTTAAAAGCTTCACGAAACATCGCACCTTGTCGCTTAAACGCCACTATAGCAGGCTCAACTATACGAGTATAAACGGATCAGTCGTGCGCATTTTCAACATTATCTGAGTGGGGTTCAACGGCGTCTCAAATCTCATCCGAAATCTTTTTGGAACTATGTTAATCAACAACGTAAGGAAGTAGGCTTTCCTTCATCCATGTTCTATAAAGGCGAAACTGCTGGCACTCAACAGGAAATTTGCGATCTGTTCACGGTAAAATTTGCTAGTGTTTATGAAGACGAGAGATTAACCAGTCATTCTGTTCACGCTGCCGCCGGCAATGTTCCCTTGGCAAATCAAACACTCAGCCTAGTTGATGTGGATTCAGAATCAATTTCGAACGCGGCATTACACCTTAAAACATCGCTTTAGCCCGGACCCGATGGGGTTCCGTCGTTTTTTCTGAAACAGAACATGGCTTGTCTTCTGTATCCACTTCATCAGATAGTCCAGATGTCCCTCTCTAGCGGTACATTTTCTTATTGCTGGAAAATGGCGGACATATTTCCGGTATATAAAAAAGGAAGCAAGCAGGACGTGAACAACTACCGAGGAATCACATCGTTAAGCGCTGTATCGAAGCTTTTTGAACTGGTCGTTAAGAACTCACTTTTTACACATGGCAAGCAGTTGTTAAGTGACGACCAGCACAGATTTTCACCACGGCGTTCCACAACTACAAAGCTATTGTGCCTTACGTCGTCCATCGTTGATGGTATGATCGCTCGATGCCAAACGGTCGTGATCTACACAGATTCAACGGCAGCCTTCGACAAGTTGAATCATGATATTGCGATCGCTAAACTTGACAGACTAGGAGTTGGAGGTAATCCTCTAAGATGGTTTCGATCATATCTCACAGGACGTCCGAACTTCAACGACGTACACAATGTTATCGGAGGGCCCCGCCTGTCGTTTGCTGATGACCTGAAAATCTTTATGCGAATCTGTTCAACCGCCAATTGCCATTTCCTCCAAGCGCAAGTTGATGCCTTTGCTGATTGGTGTACCCTAAATCGGTTGGTGGTCACCCCGGCCAAGTGCTCAGTGATAACCTTCTCACGTCAGAAACAACCAATTCTGTTCAACTACCATCTTCTAGGTACGACCATCGAACGAACTCAGTGCGTTAAAGACCTAGGTGTTCAGCTGGATTCAAAACTGACGTACACGCAACATTTATCGTATGTTGTTGACAAAGCTTCAAGGACACTCGGTTTTATATTCAAGGTTGCGAAGAACTTCAGCGACATTCACTGCCTAAAATCGCTCTATTATTCCCTCGTTCGTTCGACACTGGAGTACTGTTCAGCGGTCTGGAGTCCATGCTATGATAATGGCGCCGAGCGAATCGAATCTATTCAACGCCGTTTTCTTCGGTTCGCACTTCGTAGACTTCCTTGGAGCGACCCTTTGCGTCTTTCTAGCTACGAAAGTCGGTGTCAGTTGGTCGACATGGAGCCTCTGCGGGTCCGTAGAGATGTATGTAAAGCTCTACAGATGTTGCAGATGTGCTACAAGGTTGCAGATGTGCTACAAGGAAGAATCGACTGCGGAAGGATCCTTCAACAAATTAGCATCAACGTCCAACCAAGGCCAATGCGCCACAACTCCATGCTCAGGCTTCCTTTTCGCCGCTATGGGTTGAATAGCGCTATTCACGGGTTGCAGCAAACCTTCAATAGGGTGGCGTCCATTTTCGATTTCCATCTGACGCGAAACGCACTTCGTCGGAGATTTTCTACCGTTTTTAGAACAATTGACGCACGTAGGTAAGATAGTGTATAGCTTTAATTATTTTATTTTTACTTATTTATTTTTTTGTTTTGACTCCAGTTAAGAGGCTATGTAATCGTTTCTTATTGTATTTTGTTTTCTTTTTAACATCATTAGGCCCTAAACTTGGCCTGTTGATGTCTACTTCAAATAAACAATAAACAATAAAACAATAATAATAATAATAATAAACTATCAAGTTTACCTTCCTAAATAGAAGCGAGAAACTGGATCATGGTAAAATTTATGTATTTTAGAAAGTTACGATGGAAAATTTTGGATGCATCGATAGCTTTCATTGAGTTTTGGACTGAAGTAAAATACCTCGGTGTTATTGTAGACAGAAAACTCAATTGGAACTCACACTTAGTGAGTGTTATTAACAAAGGAATAAATGCCTTTTGGGTCTGCAATAGAACATTTGGCAAAAAATGGGGTCTACTTCCAAAAATGATTAAATGGATTTACACCAGCATAGTTAGGCGCTAGATGCCCTCTTGAATTTAATATACCACTTCATCAATTTATAGAGTTGCAGGCAGGGAAAAGTTTTCAACTAATGATACGAGCTGACGGGATTCAAAAAGGAAAATTAGTGGACCATTTAGAGATCCTTAAAAACTTCCATTTGAATCCAGCGACAAACTCAATAGTAGACTGGATGCCGATGAAAGCAAACTATGAAATTCCCTTTAAAGTGTGTAAAAAGAATGTGTTTATATCTGCCTTAAGAGAAAGTATAGATTCGCAAATATTTGTATTTGTTCAGATAACTTAACAGCTAGCGTATGCCTGCCATAAGTTTTAAAGTGATCATCGAATGATATGCGCTGAACGGCTATCAGCTTTGGGATCGAACTAGTCAGATGATTATTTTTTCTCGTAACGTGAAGTTTGACGCTGAAGCAGCGAATCAATCACCGTTGGTAATTCAGTATTCCCACGAAAAGTAAGGGGATGAGGAGGAAGAACAGGGAGGCCAGTCAGCCGACGCGAATGAAGAGGAGAAGGAACCGGCAGCACCGGCGCTCCCTTCGCAAATAGAACACCACGAGTCCGGAGGACAAACGTCGTTGAGGCGCACGATACCTGGTAAGCCACTAGATTATTTCGTTGGTTACGAAGCAATTTCTGTCTCCAGATGTTCCCGATATGTTTGGCCAGATAGCCCCTTGAGACGACAGAGACTATGGGATGCCTGGGAACTGGCGACCTGTCCTAAAAATGTTAAGCCACTCAAATCCAAGTGGGTGTTCCGGCTGTAGGAAGATGAAAACGGCAAACCGGTTCGCTATGAGGCACACCATGTAGCAAAGAGGATCTTCCAAAAGCAAGACCAGGATTATGAAGTGACATACGAGCCCGTGGCTAGGCTGGCCACTATTCGAACCATTTTGGCTTATGGTGTGCACCGGCGATACTATTTCCATCAAATAGATGTGTGCACAGCGTTTCTTCACGGCAACTTGAAGGAAACCATCTTCATGGAAGGCCCGGATGGCGTGTCAGCGAATCCTGGTATGCCGATTGCTGGAATCCCTGTACGGTTTGAAGCAGTCCCCGAGGTGCTGGAATTACCGGTTTAACGAAGCAATTTTCAAAATGAGTTTCAAAAGGTCAACACACGACTACTGCTTGTAAACGAAGCTGGAAGATGGAGACGAGCTTGTGCTCATCATATACGTGGACAATCTAATGGTGACAGGCAGCAATCTGGTGGCGATCATCAAGTTGAAAAAGGATTTAGCTTCGATGTTCAAGATGTCCGATAGTGGAGAGCTTCGACACTTCTTAGGAATGAGGATCGAATACAACCGCGAAGATGGACAGCTGCAGTTATCTCAAGTGGCAAGCCGTACCGGGAATTACTCAGTTCACTAATGTACGTGATACTGAGCGTTCGACCGGATATTTGCTATCCTGTTGGTTACCTGGGCAGGTTCCAATAAAAGCTATCCACGGAGCATTGGCAATCCCTGAAGCTACTTGTAAGGTACGATGAATTGATGCTGCAGTTCAAGCGGAACCGAACAAGTCGTCCATTGATACGATTTGTAGATGCAGACTGGGCGTCCGACACTGAAGGTCGGAAGTCCATTAGCGGATTTATTTTCCAAGTATTTGGGTGCACGGTAACCTGGTGCAGTAAAAAACAGACCACGGTCGCCACTTCATCTAGCAGAGGCAGAGTACGTTGCACTCAGTGCAGCAGTCACATAATCCCTGTGGCTGCAAGGAATACTTGACGATCTTCAAGAATCGACCAGACCCGTCACAATTCATGAAGACAATAGAAGTTGAATTTATATGACGATGAATCTGGAGACGAAACGTACAACATAGACATCAAGCATCATTTTGTGCGTGACCATGTGGCATCAGGGATGTTGAACATTGAACCCATTAGGAAAACTGGCAGATATTTTTACAATGGCCTTGAAGTTCAACCGATTCAAGACCCAAAGATTGGAAATAGGATTATCCGGTTGAGCGGGGGTGTAATCAAGTTTCTTTCGCGAAATGTATAACCTTATAGATTACTAGATTTCTCGCTTGCATTGCTGAAGCTTAACTTGACGGTATAATTTATTTCAGTTTTCCAACCGATCGACAACTTATTTTGAAAAAAATAATATTGTGCAAACAATTATTCATCCATTCACTGCATTTTCGCCCTGAAAAATAGCTCCACTTAGGGAGAAAAATGAACCGTCATTTGTTTGAAGTTTTGATCGTTTTCTTTACTGCACTGTTGAGCTCATTGTTTGTTCTATTTCTAGGTGTCTAGAGCCCCCTTGAGAGGCTAGATGTGTGCGATTGCCAAAGAGTGAACATCATTGTGTTACAGCGAACGCTGTCTACCGACTTAGAATAATTATAAAACATCAGCTATTGAAAATACGTTTAATTTTACGAGTTGCCTGTAAGTCCTGTGTATGCACAAACTTCAAATATACTTACTAAGCAACTAAATGAGAAGCTTTCAAGGGACTACCGATTTTCATATTCATCTACTGAGACTCCAATTCCGAAAACGATAGCAATTCTATTTAAATCTAGCCCTCTTAACTAAAGTTCATTTTTCATCAACTGAAACCCGTAGGGACGCCGACATAATGCGACAGAAACAGCAGAAGAAGGAGCAGGATGCCAAAGCTAAGAGTTAATGTTTACTATCGGACTGTATCAGTCGACCTTTTCTGGGTCTGTAGCAGAAGAGCTGATTTAAAAAAAACCCCTCTTGAAGCATAACTAACGGATTAGTAAGAAGTATATTTGCACGTATTTAAATCCCTCCCTCTTCTCTCAATCATCTCTCGCTAATGGCTCTTTGACATGATGAATAGAGTAACTAACTAAATTCACCCATCGAATGAACAGAACAAAAAAGAAACACAAACGCAGAATCTAGTTTAATTATGCTTAAAAAAAATTCTCACGCATTTTTGTATTGTTCACCCAACAGATGAATAATTATGCCCTGACATTTTGCAATAACATTTGTTCTGCTGTTTCGAAAAATGAATAATTTTTACTTCTCTCTTGGGAAGGCAAGTATGGCGTGTTAGTCCCTGAATTGTTCCGTTACCCTAATTGTTCGAAACCTCCGCGTCCCGATTGAATACTAACCACAAACGGCACACAGTTTTCAACTCAACTCGTATTGAAGAGCAATGATTAAATAAAACAGTAAACAATACAAGATAGGAAGAAGGAAAAGCAAAACACAACAGCAAATTCAGCAGGTATTACTAATAGACAGCATTAGAACTAAATCATAACTTATAGGAAATAGACGAGCGAAACAATAATTATAAACAGAGCTCTGTTTTCACTGAACTAAAAACACATTAGTATGATGCTTCAACGGAAGCCGTCAGCCCGAACCAATAGGATCAGCAAAGTGCATTTCGTTGACCACAAATACAAAACCTACAATTGGTGAATGACGTCAGTTTTTATTTTTGTTATTTTGGTATCTCGAACAACCTTAACCGAACAGTCTAAATAGCGCACGCGTTCGATAGAGAGCATACACTGAGAAACAGCGAGAGGTAATAAACAAAGTTAAATCTTATTTTAAAGTTATGGAAAATATCAAAAACGAAAACTGTATAAACATTAGTGGTAAGCAAAAAAAACATGAATTGTTGTTTTGTGTGAATGGGCGAAGAAAGAAATCCATGGTTGGGTCTGAGAAGCAATAGATGAAAAGATTAAAACATAATGCATTATAAAACGAACATTTTGTATTTCATGACAGCCTTTTGAAAATTTAAATTCTGAAACTATGTTGTACACCGACTCTATGACATTACTTCTAACAGTATTGTTCATCTGCGATAGCTCAATTACGAATAGTTTTGAGAGAAAATAGCTGGTTCGGGACGGGCTTCAGGCTCAACAGAAGGTAACAAAGCAACCGTAGTGATTGCTGGCTTGAAAATGTTGCTTGTCGTCTTTAGGCCGATGACATACTCATGGCGTATGGAAGCGTTGCGTGGCGTTGGCGTTAATCAACGCGAAGCGATGAAGCGAGCAAAGCGTTTTATCGCATACTGAAAGCAAGATTAAGAGCGATGCCGCACGAGCGAGTGTAAAATTTATTCGAGATAATTTGCGTTTATCAAGTGATTCGTATGATGTATGAATTCGTATGATGAAGAATATTTCGTGTCCTCACTTTATCATTGACAAGGAAAGAGTTCGCAGTGCATCCTATAAACCGAAACAGAAAACGAGATGGGGAGTTCTGTAGATTGTACGACGATCTTCGTAAATATCCTGATAAGTTTCATTTTTATATTAGGATAAATATGGATACATTTCATTTGATTCTAAACATGTTGAAACACAAATTATTGAAAAATTGGACGAGCTGAAATAAAGAGCCGATTCTATCATGTAAACGTTTAATTATTAATATCATGTACGGCAGATTTCAAGTATTCTTATTTATATAACCCCTCGAGCATTTTCATTAAACTTTCGGATTCTGCTTCAGATTCTTAGCAATTGGACCACCCTTCACTACCTTCGGATTTTCTTTCCGCGTGGGTCATTCTACACTTGCAGCTAAAGTCCGCGAAACGTGCCAAGCTCTATGGGATGTTCTTCAGTCTGTTTATATGCCATTCCAACTGAACAAATGTTAAGATCAGTGGCAAACGAATATTGGGCCAAATGGAATTTTCCAAATTACATCGGTGCCATTGACGGAACACATATCCGGATCAGCTGGATCCGGATTAATGTTTTATAATTAGAAGGGGCTCCGCTGAAAATTAAAAATGAATGTTAATTTAATTGCACCCTAAATCATTGCTTTCACTTACTGGTTGCATCTGCTCCCAACTCAGTCGAAACTTGTCGCTAAAGTTTATCCACAATATTCCTGTTCCGGAATTGTTTCAAGGTGTTATCCCACAGTGCACTCTCGCGAAAACGAGTGAAATTAAATTTTCAGAGTCAATCTCCATTTTATTACGACCACTTCAGCGTCTACTGGCGTTCACAAGCGTCAAAGCACTTTGTGAACTGCTTCGCCGCAACGAAAAACGCTTTGCACCTCTTTTACAATGACAGGTTTGGGCGATTTTCCTAGAACGCCAATCAAGATAGGTTTGACGCTAACGCTACCTCTCTCGCCAACGCTTCCCTACGCCATGAGTATGGCATCGGCCTAAGGCACCGACCTTGAACTCGTACACCCCATTGTGCTCTCTGGACCAGCTACTCCAGAAATGTTGCTGCATCATCTGGACGAGCTGTCATCTGTTGAGACGTCCAATCTTCACATCCTCGTACGACGGTTCCGGTAGAGTTGATGGAGATCGAAGCAACTCGATGGTTGTAAGAACCAATCAAAGTAGTAGATTTTGAATTATATATAAAATCAGTTTTACCTTACGTTCTCAATCAAACCAGTCGGGTTTTCTTTCCCCCTCTAAGAGGTTATGGGCCCAACACGCTTTCTCTGCGACGAGTTCCAGATCCTGGTGGGCGCTCTACTCTGTACGTTGCGTTTAAGACGAGACCGGGCATCGCAATCAGTGCCGCGATCCTAGCTCGCAAAGTGAGTCGACCAACGGAAGCAGATTGGACCGAAGCAAAAAGGCCGCTCCAGTACTTAAAGACAACAGCAAATCTGAGCCTACAACTGGGTGCATCCGAACCGCTAGAAGCAAACGTCGATGCGGACTGGGCGGGTGACAAAGCAGACCGGAAATTGAACACCGGTTTCGTCTTTCGTCTCGGAGGATCAGTCAGTTGCACAGCTCGAAAACAACCATACGTCACCCTTTCTTATACCGAACCGAAATACGTCTGGTTCGAGTTCCGTTTCGTATGACTGCAAACGTTCGTGACGACTCAGGTTGCGCTGTTTTCGCCGTTTAAGCCTCTTCACGGGTGGCAGATTATACGATAAAGGTTGTTTCGTACCCGAAACTTCTCGCCGCTTTCACTAACTCTGTATTCTTCATCCCTTTCAGTAACTGAGCCCGAACGAACCGATCTTGGTCGGTGGTACTGTATCCGCAAAGGCGAACCTTCTCCGTGCAGTAAGTGTATAATACAATACTGCGAGAGCGTTTGTTTCGGAACAACCGCATTTGATTCAACTGGTAGCGGCTCGAGACGACCGCGTTTGGTACAATTGGAAGCGGCTCGAGACGACCGCGTTTGTTTGATTTGGTAGCGGATCGGGACGACCGCATGTATTTGACTAGGTTGCGTTTGATAGAAATGAAAACGGCTCGAGATGACCACGTGTGATGAAATTGGTAACGGTTCAAGACGTCTGTGGTTTCAATCTGTTAATGATGATGGTTAAATGAAAATTTTGTTAAAACTAATTTTTGCAACAAATAGTAGCCATAATGTTCTCCGCGCGTATATTGAAAGTTGTTTTTATGATATACAAACATATATGTAAGTAAACAAATCGTATAGAATGCAAAAATATGGCTTATACGTGCAAAATGGATGCCATATACGTGCAAATTCCATTGTTTTCTTATACGAGTTGATTTGATATCGTATGCGATTGAATATGTAATAACAAATTCGATTTCAAAAGGTTAGCGATGTATATCCGATTTAGTTTGTGACGCAGTACGACGAATAAATGACACATCGTATACTGCCGTGAAACGCATATCAGTCCCATCTTTGCTTGATTTCCTATTCATATGGGACTGATATGCGTTTCACGTTCAGTATAGAAGTCGAAAATTTGCACTCTTTACGATTTAACTTAGACATAATACGATAAAGGCCACCATTAATTGCGATTTTGACTAACAATATGGGAATATACGATACTATTTAAACACTGTTATACGACTTGTGGTTGTCTGGATGGACACAACCAGACCTGTATAGCAATGCTCAAATCGATCGGCAGTAGCAAAAGGACGAAACACATCGACACTCGCTACAATTACGTGAAGGTTAGTCAAGGTTAGTCAACGATGGTGTGATGGACGTTCGCTATTGTCCCAGTGAGCGAATGGTGGCCAATGGTTTAACAAAGCCGTTGACCCGCGTGAAGATGGAGAAGATGCGCCTTGGAATTGAACTGCAGCCCGTCGAGCTTGAAGGAGTGATGGAGATCAAAGCAACTCGGTGGTTATAAGAACCAATCAAAGTAGTCTGTAAGATTTTGAATTATAAATAAAATCAGTTTTACCTTACGTTCTCAATCAAACCAGTCGGATTTTCTTTCTCCTCCAAGAAGAGTTACAGCGGAGCGATTGATTAAGAAGTGTGATGGGGTCAACACACTCATTTTGTTGGGATCCTCCGACATCGGGAACAGGGGCCGAGAGTTCAAGATAGTCTCGGTCTGAGCTAGGAACGTTGTCATTTTCTCGTACGTGAGTTCCGTTTCTCCGATGACCAGCTTCATGTGATTTTTCAAGGACTTGACACTTGCCTCCCGATGCCGCCAAAATAGGAGGAATAAATTACATCGGATGCTCTTAAGCCCGCAAAACTCATTCTACTTGTGTTGGTGTTGAAGATCATCTAACGGATCCACCGTGTCTTCGGGAAGTTGAGGTTCTCACAGCTTTGGATCACTCTTCCACCACAGCTCGTTTTGCAACAAGTATGTAGATAGCGATGCCCTGGCTAACATCAGCTGGGTTGTGCTCTGAACGAATGTATCGCCACTGCACTGGTACCCTTGAGTGTTGCAGCAACACGATTCGATACAAAGTGTCTCAGTGTCAACGGTGACTTTTTGAGCCAACATAGAACAATTTTAGAGTTGCTTTGAAGGATCACGTCATCAAATGAAATGTTAAAGGTTGCAACGACTTTCTGGGTTAATTCAGATAACAATTTAGGACCACACATTTCCAGCCTGGGGATCGTCTGCGGCTTGAGCGGTGCCTCACGTGATTTGCTGGCAACTAGAGTCACATTGATGGTGCCATTCTTAGAAATCTCCGACAACTCGATGCGTTTTGTACAATTTATATTACACAACCGAGGAACCCGGAACATAAAATAATCCACCAGCGGGTTCCAAATTAGATCAAGTGTCTTAATCGTATTGTTGCAGTCATTCTTGTTCAGTTTGACCTGACGGTAAATTTTAAGCACATCGGCCGTCAGCGCGACCTGTTGGGTGCAGAATTTTAAGATGATCGAAAGAATGTCACTTTGCACAGTGGGTACGTGGTCTTTGCGCATCAAATACTACTCTCGTCTTGGTGGTAGAGCTAGAGCTTTTATAAACTGCATGATATGGTAAGTAGTAGCCACCATCATTCGATCGTTCCACTTCCTTTATGTGGTCAAGTGAGGGATGTTCGACTAAGAACGCGCAATACTCAATACATTTCGTTGAATTTCTGTCCAGTGCGGTCATTAGCATATCCAGTCGCTTCAAGGCATTATTGAAAGAGTTGTCGAGTTGACCTTGTAGGTTGTTGAACGGAAGTCGAACGATGTATCGGCCGTGGTCGTCAGTACTTTTGAATTGTTGATTAACGGCAGTCTCCGCTACTGTCATGTTAGACTCCGGATGGATGCATTCAATTTCCCAAAACTTTGACATTATTTTGTTCTGATCTTCTTCGTAGCGGTTCAGCTGGCAGACACGCGGGCATAGATTAGTCTTCCTGGTCGGCACCGATCCGCCTACGACCCATCCTTGTTCCGTCTCAGCTAAAGTTATTGGGTTGTGGCGCTCTTGCTTGATTAAATCAAAGAAGATTTCATTGCCTATGATGAGATCAAACTCTCCAGGAGTGCGGATGTTTGGGTCGGCTAATTTAATTCCGGTTGGCAAGGACCAGGATCGGGTGTCGATTCCAACCACGGGTAGATTCGACGTGTAGTTGTATTGTTTTGTTTCGTTATAATACTTATGTTGGCGCTTACCGAAAAAAAACAGGTCCTACGTTGTGTTTTTGTATATATTTCGGATTGCATTTTGTACCTTGGGCTCTCTTGCAAAATGTGAGGATTCTTACCACAATAGATGCATTTCTGCACAGCTTGTGTGCAGAATCCTCCATGTGGTTTTCATCACGCATGCCGCAACGGAATTTGTTGCTGCAATGACTGTCCGAATGTCCTTGTTTTTGGCAGTTTATTAAAATTTTATAACTTCCGTCTACATATATGTATAAGCACCAGCGAACAGTACACTGATTTGAGGCAGTAAAGGGTGTATTCGATAAATATGGCACACAGAAAATCTTCTGTAACTTTTGAATCGTATGAGTAAAAAAACCTAGAAATTTGAGTAGATCTTATCCATAGTTGATTTTTTACATCTGCCAATTTTCATAGTTATACATTCAGTAGTTCCAGTCATGTCGTCGAAACAAGAAATTGTCCGTGAGAAAATTTTGTGCACTCACAATCAAAATCCAGGGGCGTCCCACCGGTGGATTGCTAAAAGGCTTGGAATTGCAAATACAACTGTGTCTCGTGTAATAAGAACCTTCAAGGAGCGTCTGAGTGTCCAAAGGAAGGAAGGAAGGGAGTGGTCTTAAAAGTGGTCCAATGGACAGTAAAATGGCCAGGAAAGTCGTACAACAATTCAAGAACCGTCCAAACATGTCAATTCGAGATGTCGCTAAAAAATCTAAGGTGTCAGTCGGTTTTGTGCAGAAAACCATGAAGCGTGCTGGGTTACATGTTTACAAAGTGCAAAAAGCCCCAAACTGGAATGAAAAACAAAACATCACTGCGAAAACCCGCGCCCGGAAACTTTACACGAAGCTGCTCACCAAATCCGGTTGCATCGTGATGGATGACGAAACATACGTCAAGGCCGACTTCCGTCAACTTCCTGGGCAAGAATATTTCATTGCCAAGTCGAAGTTCGATGTTCCGGAGGATGTTCGAAAGAAGAAACTATCGAAATTTGCAAAGAAGTTTCTAATCTGGCAGGCGATTTGCGGATGTGGTGAAATAAGTGCTCCCTTCATCACTTCCGGAACAATAAACGGTGCGATTTACACGGAAGAGTGCCTTAAGAAGCGTTTCTTGCCATTCATTAAGAAGCACAAAGGATCAACTCTGTTTTGACCTGATCTAGCATCCTGCCACTACGCTCGAAACGTATTGGAGTGGTACCGAGCCAACGGAGTCAATTTTGTGCCAAAGGATATGAACCCACCAAATTCACCGGAACTTCGTCCAATTGAAAAATTCTGGGCAATTATGAAAACGGAACTTCGCAAACATCCCAAAACTATAAAAACAGAGCTAGAATTGAAGAAAATTTGGGTAAAAACAACAAAAACACTGGGAAAATCGGTTGTACAAAATTTGATGGGTGGAGTGAAAAGAAAGGTACGGGCATTCGGGATGGGAGACGAAATTGAATAAAACAAATGTTATTAATCGAAACTCATTAGTAGTTCTTCATTCCCTGAAAATTTCAAGAAAATCCGATAATCAGTTTAATTTTGATGAGTATATATGCGTGTGCCATTTTTATCGAATACACCCTTTAGATGTCGGAGAAATTCTTTGCTATCCTGAAGATGAAGCCCAATATCCTCGACACCGTATCAACCGTACACGAGATGTGTTGCTATTATGAAAGTTAAGAGCCCAGAATAATTCTCAAATCTTTTTCTTGATCCACACGATCTATTGTTGATCCTTTCGAAACTGTAGGTACATACAATTCCTTATTGTCATCAACCCGTTAAGAAAAAGAAATATGGATTCTTTGCTTAATTTGGCCGGTCATTCCAGAAATAAAAAAAAAACAATAATTTTCTTTAAGAAACCTAATTAACACGACTGTTTATTGCATATTGTTTACATGTGGGTTAAGGAAACAATGCAAAATCACTAACCATAATCAGATCTTGTCTCATCAAATTATTTCTATTTGTATAAAATTGAGCAAAACATAAAACCCTTCCATCGCTGTTCAAATGTATAATACTTAAGTAGTTAGTCCCATGGGTGTGTATGCTATCAAACATTAAAATATGACTCCTTAACATGCTATTTAAAAAAAAACCTTAACAATTATCCTTTCAAGGTGTGTAAAATTGAAATGCACTTTCAAACATCACATTCGATTTTTCTTTTCCAATACGTCTAACAATATTGTAGTTGTATGTATTCAGTTCGATTCGTCTACCTTCTCGCCCTGCAAGGTACTCTCCTCCTGCGTGTCTGCGTTCTTCTCCTGCCAAGCCGTCTCCATATCCCGGACGGCTTCTCCCACCAGCATCTTGGTCACTTCCGCGACGATTCGTTCCTTTACCTCGATCTCCTCCCGGTCAAAATTTGTCCAGCGGGCTTCCTCGTCGAACATTTCCTGTGCCAGAATTTCATCGACCTGGTCCCGTTTGCGTTTGGCACTGCTTCCAGCAAACATCAGAAACGGCATGGGACAGTGATGTGGATTCAGCTGCTGCTGTTGCTGCTGCAGCAGGCTGTCTTCGTTGAGGATTCGTTTGATTTTTTGCTTCATATAGCTTTGCAGGCAGACCAAACGATCCGGTGGATTGTGGAAGGCAAGCGGCCGCTTTTCGTGCTTCACCGTGCGGAAGGAAACGTCCGGCGAGGAGGGCGTACATCCGTGAACAGTTCCTTGCACATATCTAGAATGAGCTTTTCGTAGATGTTAGTCACGTGATCCGATCCGAGCGTCTCCGCTGTGGGTTCATCGAAGAAGAGTTCTTTGGTGCGAGTTTCGATCAGTTCGTTGATCCTGGACTCGGGCGGAAAAATGAGTGCCAGCGGACTTCCGTTGGCAGGCGGAATATAGGGCGGTGGTGGCTTGTTGGGAATCTCCCGGAAGAAAACGACCTGCTGTTCGAGTTGCTTGATTTCCTGCTCGATTTGAAGCTGTTGGCGTCGAAGAACTTCTGCTTCGTTGATGATGTCCGGCATCCGGTTTTGGATTACAGTTGTTTGTGCGGTAGGGCTGGGACCGTGCGCCGGGGGTGTAAGGTAGGAGAAATTTGAAGCTCCAGACGTGGACGGAACGCCAACGGCGGCAGGATGGGGGAAATTTTCATTTGCGTTTATGTTGCGAATTTTGATCTCGATTTTATGGCTGTCAATAATGCCTTCGGGTAGGAGCTTTTGTGGTTCCTTTATTGCTTGGATGTCGTCAAGAAAGGGCTTCGACTCGACACTTTCGGTGGACGACTTACGGTCTTCGACCGTAAAATCCATGTCGGTGGAATATTCATCCTCCATGACTGGCGGAGTAACACATTCGCTCTCCGATGAATTTTGACGCTCTGCCTTTGGAACTTCGGGAGATCTTATTGCAGAGACTCGTTCTATGCTTTCATTCAGTTCTCCCAAATTTTCATTCAATGTTATAAGCCTCTTCTCAAGTTCGGAGGCATTCGAATCTTTAGTTGGAGACTTTTCTATCAAGACATCATTATATTCCGTCTCAGTTTCCTCTGCAGTTGTTGGCGTTGTTGCTGAGGATGCGGTGGAACTTTCTTCCTCTAAGGATGCGTCATCGGCGATTTCTTCTGTTGTCTTCTCGACCGACTCTGCGATCGATTCCACAATGGATTCATCGTTCAACAGGGAGTCGTCGTTCATCATAGGTGGAAGTGATATGTCTTCAATCAACGATTGACTATCTTCCACGGACTGAGGTAATCGATATTCTTCAACCGTTGCTATATCGAAAGTACCTGAATAAGTGTCAGAACTGGGCTTTGTTCGACTACCTGAGTCCTGTTCTTCCTCTATGGTATGGAATTCAACGGAGTCGGACTGTTGATTTTGCTGTTCTTCCTGCAGCATCAATTCATCGATGTTAGTCGTTGATGAAAGAACTCCATTGATATTATCCGTGATGTCACTTACTCGGGAAATGATTTCCTCCACATCTAGCAGACTGCTTCGTTCGCCATTCTGTTCGTCGTTCTTGCTTTCTTCCTCTTCAACTAATTTTGCGGAAGAGACAGCATCTTCTTGTGGTAACTCAGCTGAATTGACTGTCGTTTGAAACGAGTTCCCTTCACAAGATTCCACAGTAGTGTGGACTCGTTCGGAGCTTGTATTTCTCTGCTCGCTGAATCCACTGACATCCTGTGCCGCACTTCCACTGCTGTTCAAACCACTCATCGAATGTTCAAACAGTACCTTCCTCATGCCATTGTTATCTTTGAAGCCTTCCAGCACCCGCTGTTTCGCTTGTTCATATAAAACTTCCAGGTTTGCCTTGGTCAAGGTGTAACTTCGTCCAGATTCATACCGGTTCTCTTTTACCCCCGTCAATCTGTACCACAATCGGTTTAGCTTGCTTCCTAAAGCTCGCACTTCTTCGCTGTCATCTTCGGATGACTTCGAACTTTGCCTATCTGGAATTTGCTGCAGCGTATGCAAACTCTTCTCGATGCTTCGGATACGATTCAATGTTTGCTGGTCAGCTTCCCTACTTTCAGCTATTTTTCGCTGATTGTACTTCAGGAGATTCCGCTCGATATCCAGGATTTCCTGTTCTTCGCGGTCGAGCTTCTGGTGCCACTCGAGCAGAGTCTGTACATGTTGACGGCGTTTCTGCAACTCTTGTTCGCGTCTCTGAAGAATGCTGTAACAAGAAGGAAAAAAATAGCGTTGGATGATGAATAATGCATTTGTCGATTGTAGATAAGTATGTTTTTTGGTGGTTTCAATATTTAAAAAAAAGTTAAAATAATTAATATATTTTTTTCTTCTAGGATTCACATCATTCGACACCACTGCGTCAAACCTCGGACTGAAAATAGGAGCGTGCACGACATGTCAGCAACTACAGTGTGTCTCACAATATGTGTCACATTTTTTTCAGTCTTAGTTTATTTCAGCTGGGTGATTTTACCAGCGGAATTGATTATACCCGTTTTTAGCGATCGCGGAAAGAATTACGAGAACCGGCATTGACCATCAACCAAGACGAGTTGATGAAGAAGTTCGGTTGTACTGAGACAATTTGGAAGTTCATCCCTCCAGCGTCGCCGCAAAATGGGTGGCAGTTGGGAACGCCATAGGCAATAGTCAAGCGAACCTGATGGCCATTCGTCCTTCCCACATACCCAATGGTGATGTTCTACGAAACCTACTGCCGAATAACATGAACTTGCGACCACTGACTCACGTCCCACTAAATGACGAATCCGCACCTGCTTTCACCCCTAATTACTTTCTATTAGGGTCATCCGACGGAACGAAGCCGCTCGATGACACCGGAACGGCACTCAGACAAACCGAGCGTACGTCTCAGCGACTGGCCAATCAATTTTGGAAGCGTTGGCTGATTGAATACTTGCCGGAGATAACGCGAAGGACAAGATGTTTTGATTCGCTATGTTATTTTGACACAATATTTGAGGGTGTGTTGGTGTGCGTTATGCAATTAGGGGCGAATAGTTAAGCTTGGTACTGATAGACTAATTCTAAGACCAGTAGGTCCGGAACAAATACGATTTTTTCTTGGCTCAGTCAGTACTAGCACATCGGTCCCAAGCTTAATAATGCGCCCCTGATAATGAATTCACACGAACACACTCTCAAATATTCTGTCAAAACAACACAGCAAATCAAAACAAAGGCGCAAATATGTACAGCAAGGTGCTGGCTTCAAGGTGTACTTCGGACCAAGGGGTTCTACAACAGTCAACCAATTTCAAATCGCTAGTTGCATATTAATTGTTGGTACTGAGCTTGGGACCGGTGTGCTAGTATTTCCTGAGCCAGAAATAAAATTCATTTTCTTCAGGATTTTCCACCCGCTGGTTCTAGTTAAGTTCGCATTAAAAAATGGACAAAAATTGCCGATTTTTCATGGGTTTACCTTCACCCGCACTGACGAAACTACCCATGCAGCATTAATCATAGTAACCCATGAGTCAGCAGACAAAATTTGACAACTCTATCAGTCGAACTCTAACCGTGATGGCAAAAATAGTGAAGCAACTCCGTTCAGAAAATGGACATCGTGCGGCACTTTGTGGATGCCGGATACGCCCGTTTCGGTTTCTACAACATCTTGGCACTATTAGCCAACAATCAGAGCATCGAAAGAAAGCCCGGTTCCGGACGGCCGACGACCCTGAGCGACAAG
This sequence comes from Aedes japonicus, assembly GCA_034211315.2. Lineage (NCBI taxonomy): Eukaryota > Metazoa > Arthropoda > Insecta > Diptera > Culicidae > Aedes > Aedes japonicus. Next base: position 50,507 of record JASCZW010003632.1, read on the forward strand.
AAGCTCCAACGGATGCTGAAGAGGAAGACCGAGGGAAAAGTGGCTACATCGCTGCGTGCGCTTGGCCGGGAGATCGGTTCAACCGGCCAAACAGTGAAAAAGTACCTGGCGAACGTGAACATACATGTCAGGAAACGGAAGTCACGTCCACTGGTTTCGGAGCTGCAGGCAATGACGCAGCGGCAGCGGCTGAGTAAGATGGTCAACTCGATTTTCCCGGCGAATCGCGACGTGGCGGTGGTGATGGACGACGAGACTTATCTCACCCTGGGTGGCAACGACTGGTAGGACACTTCGTATTTACATTTCCCCCACGAATTAAGTGGGCCCCGAGGTGACGTTTATTTCACACCAAGTTCCCCAAGAAGGTGCTGCTGTGGCTGACAATTAGCAATAAGAAGATGTCAACGCCGGTCTTCTTTCGCTCCGGACTGGCCGTGAACGGGGAAATTTATAGCACAAAATGCCTGCCGGAAGTTGCGTCGTTCATCAAGAAATACCCTAAGGGCGACGACACGGTGTTCTGGCCGGATCCGGCGTCGGCTCACTACTCGAAGCGATCGTTGGAGCTGGAGCAGCTGGAGCGGCAGTATCTCGATTTGGTACCCAAAACGGTGAACCCGCTCAACGTCCCCCAGAGGCTTCCCATCGAGAATTTCTGGGCCAACCTGAAGCGTAAGATCTACTCCAACATGTTTGTCGCGAAAACTGAGGAAGAATTGATAAATAACACGAAGAAAGAACTTCAAAAACATGCCTACACGCATGTTTTCGTCCGCCATGGCGAATGTTACGGTTAACTGTCGGAAGCCCGCACGCAAGGGCGTAGAATTTTTTTGGCAAATAAGCTAAAATAATTACCTACCATGGAAAATTTATCAAAAGCAATTATCTGTCTGAGCTTTTTTTATCACCATCCGAAAAATTCCATTTTTTTTAATGCAAACGTTAACCCAAATTATTAAAAAAACGCTACAAGGGACAATCCAATGAGGTTGTGCGCAAAGGCGACGTAGGACTACGTAGCAATGTGGAATGTCTCAATAATTCGAGATGGTCGTAATTTGCAAAACTTCAATTTGGCCTCTTGGCATAAGCTTGCTTCGTATTTGCGCTTCCGAACAATATACACACCGTGAATTTTCGAGCCGTGTTTGAAATTGTACAAAAAAATTAAGGTATGCGGCAAAGGTAAAACTGAAACTTTTTAATCCACCGCTGGCTTCCAATGGACTAGAATTTGAAACGGTATGTTAGATCGCCTAACTAAAGATGATAGATCCATTCTGGCAACCTCCAGGGTATTTGTCACCGCCAGCTGCCAATTCAGTACTGGCTCATTGCCGCTCTGAGCAGCTCCAAGAGTGCCGAGCGAATGAAGGAAGCATTTTGCGAAGGTGTACTTCTTGTATATTATTCACTGCGGCATATGAGATTTCCCTTACTTACATTTGAAGTCTGCGATGGGAAATGACTTGGCATTTAGTAAATTTATTCTGCAAAACGAAATTATAAGACATCACCTAATTTTTGAAAATCAATAGTTTTTGAATCGACGCGTAGAAATATTTCCGATTGATTGGGACAAAGATTTTGAAAATGTTTGGAGAAACGACTGAGATAGGGTAAGGAACGGGGCGACAGGGGTCAGGGGCGATTGTTTTATCAGTTGTTAGGAAATAGGTCTTAAGCTCCTACATGTTCCAAATTATTGCCCTTTTAATGATACGAACACAACAGGGTTTTCAAAGCCTGCCGTTGCCTTACGGACCTATCAATACACTTTCTCTGTCTTTGCGTTCTAGCAATAAAATTTACTGTCCGCTCCTAGCGCTTCGCATGGAGATGAGAAATTATCTGCTTCTGAAAAACTTCATCAAAGATCGTTACTTCCGCGCTGGGGAGAATACAAAAATAACAATCAAAAGTGTAGCAATTCAAATGCTCGGATATGAAAACTAATGAAGTTATTGATGGATTGGCCATGATTACCATACCACACGAAAATAGCTGATAGAGATAAATTAAAAAGAAACCTGATGTATTGAAATTTTCGGCAGGTTTACTGGGGATCTGGATATTTAGGCTTTCTGGTGGAGAGAATACATTTTATTATGGCAGTTTTTATAAGCTTTCTGGGGCAAACCGATGATACCTTGAAGATAGATTCAAAAATCTTTGATTTTTTCAGAAATCGTTTTTAAATATTATATTCTTCAATTGCATATTCTACTGCTTTTCGACAATCCTACACACTTAGTTTTTTTCGCCAAGAATCCAACAGCCGATCATTTCGGCAATTCAATTTACTGAGATTCAGTGAATAAATTGCCGAGATTCGGCTAACAAATTAAAATTTTACCGACACTCAGCTAACAAACAAAAAATAAACAGGAATATCAGCAAAGATAACTGCTGAGTTGATCGGCTGTTGGACATTTTGCCGAGGTAAATTGAGTGTGAGTACTCCTCGTAAGTTACATGAATTGATCAGAGCTTATATAAGTTCTGAATTGATCAGAGCTTATATAAGAGTCTTTAAAACTTATTATCCGAATTAATATGAACTTCGGAACTGAATTACTTGAATAAACTTGCCAGAAATTGATTAAGCTTCTCGGAAGGTGAATAAACTTTTTGGAAGGTTCAAAATAATCATGTAATATGCTCGCTCTCGCTTGAGAATAGAAGTTCATCCAATTGCCGAAAACTTCTCAACGTTACTGGAAACTTGTTTGAACTTTCTAAAAGTTTGTTGATCACCCATGGAATTCTATAAAAACAACTTTTTGGAAATAACCAGAACTTTGAGAAACAGATAAAGCTTCCCAGAAGTTATTTGGACTTCTAGTTGGTACATCTTTCATGATAACTAGCAGAATATCACAAATATTTGAATAATTCACGAGAAATTAAAAAAAACTGATAAGTTGGTCGATTTGCATAATTTTTAATAAGTTGGTGTTGTTGGTTCTCCTGTTTATTTTCCATCGGCCTATTTCCTCACATCGTGACAATCACCGACGCCAGGGAGACGACTCCACCACCTGGACCCTACCTAACGACTCATGACTAATGACTATGAACCGGGACCAACGGTTTTACTTCCCTTCCGAAGGAAGACGTGACCAAGATTTTTTCGCCTCAGAAAAACCACCGACGTCGACTGGGATTGAATCCAGACCCACTGGGGTGCCAGTAGCAGTCACGTTTACCACTACACCACCGACGCCGGCTAGTAGTTAGTTGGTTCTCGTTTTGGTTCGGTACGAAAAAATATCGAGTAGTAAGAAGTTTGAGTTCTTCTTAAAATTTAAGTACCCTAAACTTCTGGGATGTTCCCTGAACTATTGGAAAGTTTTCCGAGCTTCTGAGAAGATCTCCGAACTTCTAGGAAGCTCCCTTAACCTGAATTTCTGGTACGTTTTCTGATTTATGAATTTCTGATGTCCTCAAGGACGTGATCCTCTCCGTTTCGACTCTTGTTTATCCGCTGCCAAACTACAAATCAGCATTATCTAATATCGTTTAGATTAAATGCATGCATTCATACACTCAGTTTCGGCCATACGAAAGAGCAAGTATTCCTCGTCGTCTGCTAACGACGCACTACTGGCAGTAAACATTATTTTAACAACCAATCCATGGAAAAAAAGCATCTGATCTCTGATGTTGAATAATTGACAGGATGACAGGTGTTGATGGGTTTAACAACAATAAATACAACACCGGCGCAGGGAAGGCAAAGTTGGTCTATTTCAGCTAGTAATATTCAAGTTTTGCTGTTGCTGTTCCAAAAATAGACCACCGCTGAAGATGCCCTAACGGGAAGCCTGATGTATGTTTCATTTCCTCGTTTTTAAACGAAGCATCATGTTTGTCATCACAGTCGCTTTGACTAACATTACCGTGAGAGTAATTGAAATAAGAAATACACATTGCCAATCTAGAGATCAATGGTATTGTTGATTGTTTTCGAGAGCGGGTGGGTAAAATGAAGGAGCGGAGTGAGGAACTCGACGTTTGCAGAAATTGTGAACTGGCCTATTTCATTTCGCCTTCGCACACGTGAACGGAATCGCTCGTATACAATATTGTTGGTCTATGCACAGATTGCGGAGCTGAAGAAAACATTTTTTTAATCGGAAAGCAATCCGCATACTTTTATTAAGTCCCTGCAATTGGGTACTTTATTCCATGGCTATGACATTTTCTGAGTCTAATAGTACGTTCACACTACAGCTTATATTACGTGATATAGAGTATCTTGATATCAAATGACATTTACATTATTTCCAGTGAAAACTAGATAGTTGCTAACAGTGCCTTGGATTTTCATAAAATATCAATGAGAAGTGAAAATGATTTTATCTCAGTGTAACGATGATGTTTACTTTCCGGTTTTCATGGTTACCGCTGTTACCCCTTAGCCAACTGAATTTTGTTTGCTGCATTGAATGAAGTCGGCTCTAAGTGCGTGTCAAAAATCTGCTGTCACTGTAGTTTTGATAATCAATCGGTAAGCATGAATTTCATTAAACGAAATCTGAATATCATCACTCGCGATGATTTTTTTTATAGGTTTGAGATTTTAAATCCTAATACGAACATGGATCAACCAGGGCCATTATTATTGTTCCATAATAATGTTGAACAAGAAAACACTGGCTTGGGCTGCCCTTGCATATTTTCCGAACCCGACGGGTAATTGATATTCATTGTGGTTTATTGAATTTCATTTCTGACATTTTGAAAATGAATCTGTTTACATAAATGAATATCAAAGCATTTTGAAAATCGAAAGATCATTTTTCTGGTTACGTTTGTTGTAACGAGATATCATTTGATTTTCAGATGGAACTAATAGGTAGTCAATGGTATGTTGCCTGAAAATCGACGCGTTTGAACCTAGCATGACTTTTATCAAGACTGGTTGCTAATATCAAGATACTCTATATCACGTAATATAAGCAGTAGTGTGAATGTACTATAAGACTCGTTTCTGAAGGTATGCTCCGATAGATCAAAGGAAGCAGAGGGATTAACGTCTGAATATTGGCAGTTCTAATTATAGAGATTTTTTTTCCTGTTGGGAGTTGTGCCATTGCGACCATTGCTCTGATCTATTGGGGTATACTCCTGTTTGATTTTGCATGCGTTCAGGACGACGAGTTATCATTCATGGTAATTGCCGTTTACTGATTATGCAATATATCCCAATCTGGTGTGATTCTTAGAATAAACTAAACCACCACATTGGGATTTTCCATCCAAATTTCAGAAGGACTAAGAATGGCCTTGTTGAAGTATTGTCTTCTACGTACAAACAATGCTGGGCAGTCATATAGTAACTGTTGAGCATCACAAAACTGACAGACATCTGTTTGACTTCTTTTTAACTTTTTCAAATGATATCTCGATATGCAGTGTGCCGTGAGTAACCCGATAAGTATGCTGCATGATTTTTTACTTAGGTTTAGAATATTTTCTGCGATTCGTTTGTTTGGATTTATGAACAATTTGGATTGCCTTGGAGTATCTTTTACATTCCAGTTCAACAGAATCATATATTCCTCCCATTTTTTAAATTCCATTTGCATTACACAGTTAGATACCCCACAATAAGGTTCGGGTCCTATAGATTGAGTTCTTGAACCTTGCCTAACGAGTAAATCCGCTCTTTCGTTTCCTTCTATTCCACAATGGCCTGGTACCCAGTACAAGTGAACCTGGTTTTTGTCTGCCAGTTGTTTCTGCTATTTTTTGTATTCTCCAACCAATTTTGATTGGCATGTAAACGATTTAAGAGCATTCAAAGCTACCTGACTGTCTGAGAGTATGCAAATCCTTGTATTTCTATAATTTCGCTTCAGGCATGTAGATGCAGATTCTAATATGGCATGTATTTCTGCAAGGAAAACAGTGGTCCATTTTCCCATTGGAATTGAGATATTAAGCCCTGGGTCTGTAATTCCTGCTCCAATTTTTGAGCCATCAGTATAGAAAATAATCGATCCTGGTGAGATATTTGGCCTTCCTGATTCCCATATCTGAAGGTTAGTTTCTTCGTATCACTTCGTATGTTATATCCAGGTTTAGACGTTTTTTCATCCAGTCTTCGTTCATAACTACCAATTGATTGATAGGAAAGTCTTTCGGTATACTAAAATGCCCAGAGAGATTGCCCTTTTAAAAGCATATTAGTCCTGCGTAGCCTTAGGTCACTCTTTTCAGCTTCCATTTGCACATATTGCTGCAGTGGAAGCATTTAAAGAATTTCATCTATGGGTTTTAATGGTGTACTGTGAATTACTCCTGTTATGACCATATAGACCAAGCGTTCTAATTATAGATTACATACAGTGCGTTGCAATTGTTTAGCCGCATTTATAAAATTTTGCCGTGATCTTTTTATTTCAGTGCAACAAATCAAATGATATATGCATGTAGTAGTGAGATCCATTGCCTAGCTTACACACACTAATAACAGCTTTCTAGAGTTGTTTAATTGTCGTAGAAGACTTATCACCATACAATGAGGTCTATACAGGTGGAGAAGAAGTGGTTAAGTTGTATTAGTGCAATCCAAAATACTGTCATTGTATTCGTGAGATGATGCACAGCTGTTTTTTTGTGAACATGCGTGACGTACATCTCCAAAAACAACAATGTACAACAGCAGCAAATCACAAGATGGAATGTTTATTTGCAGTTATTAGTAAAGTTTTTAAAAGGTTTCTTCTGAAAAATACCTTTTTGTGCACTAAAAGGATGCGGAAAAAAACTTAACTTGTTTTGTTATTACTCGTTTGTTTTTGGAGTTCTACGTCATTACCCGAAATCATGGATTGTTTACACATTTTTCGTTACTAATACCGACAAACACCCTGCTCTTCGCCACCTGTATAGACCTCATTGATCACCATATTCCTTTGAGCTGTCAAGCTCACATCAAAACAAGAAGAAGAAGAAGATCGCCATATTTCCTGCTTCCGTTGCGTTGCAAACGTTTAGACGCAGTCACCTCTATCGCGATTTTCTTTGAAAGCTCTTAGGTTTTCTCAATAGTTTATGCTGTTTCTGCACCTCAGTAAGTATTTTCGTTGTGTACTGTGTGTACTTTATTTCGCAATAAAGTTTATTTGTCTAGGTATGGGAAAAGCAAACGCTTGAACGAGGTGCGGAAAGGCCAAATCCAAGTTCTGGCAGATGCTGGTCTCAGTAATCGTGAGATTGCCAGAAATATCAATAGATCCGAAAAGGTTGTTGAGAATTATCGAAAAAAATCCGCAGAAGTTTGGGATTAAGAAGCGAAAAGGAAACTAACACCTCGGCAAAAAGGACAAATCCGAGAGGAAGCTACCAAAAACCACTTGAGTTGTCGCCAGATTATTGCCAAACTTGATCTTCCAGTGCGCAAAAGTATTGTTAGCCGCGTTCTGAATGTGTGTCCGAACATCAAATGGACAAAACCGAAGCCTAAACCCAGACTTACGCCAAAGCACAAAGCAAACCGACTACATTTCGCACAGAATCATATGTCCTGAATTGACCAATCGCGCCAGGTCATATTTTCTGATGAGAAAAAGTTTAACCTCGACGGCACAGACTGCTACAGTCATTATTGATACGATTTGAGGGATTAAGGAGTAACCCGATCCAAGAGAAATTTTGGAGGAGGAACTGTAATGGTATGAGGTGGATTTTCTTATGATTCCAAATCCCATCAGCTGGATCTCCAACAAAATGAATTCGACTACTTAGTGCGACCTGTTGGAAGAAGTGTTGGTCGAAGAGGTTATTTTTCAGGAAGAAAATGCTTGAATCCATGTGTCGCGACAGACCAAGGCATGGTTTGAGTCGAAAGAAATCACCGTTCTTGAATGGCCAGCATGTACTGGCACCGAAAGTTTACGCAAATGGACGCCAGTTCAACACCGTGAATGAGTTGAAGGCATGCATCAAGGAGTGCTGGGAACAAATCGACCAAGAAACTATCAAGAAGCTGGTTTCTTCGATGCCCAGGAGAATCTTTGAAGTCATCAAGAACAAAGGAGGAGCAACCAAGTACTGAATCGACAATAATTTGCAAACGCTTGGATTTTACTGAAGAGGACTTGAAGTGCGGCTAAAGGAATGCAACTCTTTGTTATTATAATTTTTTGATTTTAACTACATAGGAGGAACTATTTTTGAAGAAATCATGTTACTTCTTATAGGTCGGAGAGATAAATAAAATGATTGAAAAATGAAACGATTTAACATTCGCTTGATTTCAAAACCAAGAAAAACCCTGGTGCGGCTAAACGAATGCATTGCACTGTACAGCATAAATGTCTCAGGTGGACTATGGAGGAATCCAGCTCGGTCAAAGTGGGGGTTCGAGTTGTTTAAGCAAAGTAATTGGTGATAGAAAGATACGAAAATCGACGATAATGACCATACTGACCAATTCCATACAGTATGAAAAATAGCAAGAAAGTTATTTTCAATTTCAGTTTTACGTACTACGATGTTTAACCTCCCTTTAGCTTCACTTGGATTCTTCAATAAACGCTCAAAACCTGACCGCTTTCCTTGACGGTTAGGTTTTTTTTTTAATTGTACCCCAGCATAGAAAACAAAGACGCAAAAATTATACGTCACGTCAAAAATT
>JASCZW010003633.1:0-37183 GCA_034211315.2 Aedes japonicus
AATGATAATTGTCCTTCATTGGCGACCGTCACTGCCCAACCAAATTGGATCGGGCTACCACCGAAGATGATGGTTGATTGAAAAGGTGGCGACGTAATCCATCTTAATCCCATGGCAGCGTACCAATCCATCGTCGTCATCGTCGTCGTCATCGTCGTCATCGTCGTGGTTCGTGATCAAAACGTTAATGTTGCTTAGTGAGATGACCAAGCAGTAAGCCCAAGATTAGAACGTGGCTTGCGGGACGGAAACTTTTCGTGTTCTTCTACACCAATTCGAATCGAGCCGAAAACATCGCCGGATAGATTTCATCATTTAATTGCTGTTGTTGTTCAGTTCAGTTGTTGATGTTGTTAATTCAATCAAACTCCGCCAGCCTGGCCAGGAAGTAAGCGACTAACGAGTGTTTCCCATCCTCTCTCTCTCTCTCTCCTTCCAGGTTGCATACTTGCAGGTGTAATCAGACGTCCGACACGATAATTACGATGATTGGGATCGATTACCCGGCGAAAGCTTGAGATGGTAAGTTTGTAATTTAGTCTAATTGCCGCACAGTGATCTGCGCAAATTATCGGGGAAATGGTCGGGGCTTTATCGAAGGATGTTGGTATAATTTATCTCGATGGGGGCTTTGCAATGCATCGCCATCCGAGGTGGTTCCGTCCGGACAAATGCCAGGGTAATCGAGGGGGAAATTGATTTATCGGTGGGCAGCAGATTTACCTTACTGAACAATCTGGGTTTATGTTGGGTAGGTCAGAAGGCAGCTATTGATTTGCATATTCAGTTATTTTGTATTGTATTCTTGGCTATCCTTTCGTGGAGAGGGTGGAAACCATCCGGAAGCAATTCTGACCTGCCCTAGAGAACTTTGAAATGTTTCTTGGAGGAAAAAAAAAAGCTTTTAGCTGCCCTGAGTGCGCCCATGTTTCTGGGAAGGTTGAATTGAGGGGCGTGAAATTACTCTCTTTGGTAGGTACTTACTTGAAGAAGCACTTTTGTATTTCACAGTTGAGCTTGTTCTTAATCACTCAGCTCGATGGAATCTCCCTCAGAAGGCAAAAAGTAAAGGTCAACACTTTTCGCAGGCAGTGCTGCCTGAACAAATGCTCTGAAAAAGTAACGCATTGTGCAAATCTATTTTTCCAACAATTGCACTCATGGTCGAAAAAGGCAAATTTCCGGACAAAATTCAAGAGAATTGACGTCTTTGAGAGAGTTTGTCTTCAAGTAAACATAAATCTTTTGGTAGATGAGTGTTAATATGGGAGGGAGAAACAATACTACAACACATCAATGTATTGAATGAGTATCGATATTAGACATGCGTAATTTTCAACACACTAACAAAATCAAGCAAACTGATGTGTAAATAAGTAGTTTTTGTTTGGCGTGTCTCTGGTGTTTATGGGTTACCGTCGCATGAATTCATGCTGTCGGAAAATATTTGTTCACTAATCAGTTAGGTTTCCCTCGTTACGTTGTAGGTGTTTCAAAGTTGTTCAACATGAAGCGTAATGTTGTTTAAGAAGGAAATAATTTCTCAACACCATGAGGCTCCCCAGAGGTGGACAGCGATTTTGCTAGCCTCCTGGTGCCTCATGGTGATGAGCAATTATTTCCTTCTTAAACAACATCATCATGATCATTGCTTCGCGCAGCGAGAGAATACCAAAATAATCCACATAATGTTAATACTGTGTACAAGACAGCAAGAACCATCCAAGTACTTTATGTTTCCTTCTTTTATGTAAAGATCGTGTATTGATCTGCCACCTCGTTGGTCTGAAAATATAAAGCGGAATAGAGCGGAAGGCGAGTCACGCCGTTGTGAATGAGTATTTCGACAACTTGGGAAGGCTCCACCCCTGTGCTATTCGGAGACATTTGCATCAAACGGTTTGCATGGGGTACCTGGTGTTTTTTTAATTCATTTAAGCACTTCAAATGGATAAAATTGATTTTGATCGAAGTCAACCGCATTCATTGAAAATTGGCCGCAAGAATTAAACAATTTTTTAAAGTTCATCTGACATTATACATTTTTAAAATTCCGTGTAGTGTTATACAACAGATACCAGTAGGTGGTTTTGCAATATAAAACAAAATTTTAAAGATAATTATCATAGAATATTTTAAAAATAGTTCAAAACGTGATCAAAGTCAACTCCTCTGTTTTACGGTAAAAATAATTATTATAATGCTGATACTAATAAAAATCAACATACCGATGCTTACTAAAATTATAATACATTGACTCTTCAATGTGATGATTGTTATTTTAACACAAACAACAATGAAAAAAAAAATAATCAAGCTAACAAAATAAAGACAATAAAAATAAGTAAACAAAAAAAACCATATATATAGTGTAATTATAAGAATTCTTAAAATTCTTAGTAAAATAACAATGGCTATTTTTATTATTATTACTCTATTATTATACATATATTGGTTTTCTAATAATGATAGTCATAATTATTACTATACTTATTTTAAAAAATAGAAATAATCCAAATAATTATAATAATCTCAATAATAATAATGAAAACAGATGTGACAACCAATCATTTGAGACAATGTAATAACCATCGTAATACTTGCTGTCATAATTTCATTACAAATATAAATTTTAATCATAATAATTATAATATTCGTAAGCCAACATAAAAATAACAATAACCTGTATTTTTATCAATGATTACTAATAAAGTGTAATACTTTACTTTGTATACTTACGTTAAATTATTAAAAATTATTATTATTTCCAGAATGTGGACTGCATAATTTTCAGAATTTTCATCATATTTTTTGTTTTAACCATTGTTTATATTTCTAATTTGAGTAATTATTAGAACAAAAACCATATTTATATTTTTATTATAATTGTAAAATGTTATAATAACTGTTATTCGATTATGATTCTTTATAAAAATAAAGGTTTTAATGATGACTTAATTCAAACCATTATTCAAACAATGTTTATGATGTCATGCGTTAATAATAATAAAATGACTGTAACGATATTTATATAATAATTAGTTGATCCCGGTGCGAGCGTTGCTACGCTTGCAATCAAAATGAATGAACATTACATAGAACTGACGCTTTTTCAACGAGTTTTTTTTTTGACTAAGAAGGGTTTCAAACTTCCATCAGATCATTCTTCTTGCTCAGACAATACACAGTTTGTGGCTTAAGTTTGTATGAAATTTGTGTTTGAAATCACCATAGAAACATTTCGTGCATTCAACAAACCCTGCATGACACAATTTCATTCCATTTGCTTGATTAGTTCTCAAGTTATGCAGAAATTTCTGTTTTATTGTATGGGAGCCCCACTCTCTCAGAAAGTAGGAAACGGTCTCAAACAATCATAAAAACCTTCTCCAGTCCCAAAATCCCTGCATACATATTTTCACACTGATCGGTCAGACGACAGTCAGACAGAAATTTATTTTGATATATATAAAAACTCAGTCCAATAACCCCCATGCCAGTGGTTTTCCATTTACTTGAATGTCTCGAGTTATGCACAAATTTGCGTTTCATTTGTATGGGAGCCCCCCTCCTCCCTTCAGAAGGCAGAGGGGTCTCAAACCGCCATAAGAATATGCTCTCCTTCAAAAAATCCACATGCTAAATTTGATTCCATTTTTTTATTAGTTCTCGAGTTATGCAGAAATTTGTGTTTCATTTGTATAAGAGCCCTGAAAATTAATTTTCGTTTATATTGCGATCGAAGGTGGGATTAACAAATCTATTCGTTGTTTTCTGCAACGAAATTGAGTTGTACTTTCTACAAAGCTTCGTTCGTATCAACAAATCACACGCGTCAGCTGCCAAAGGATAAAGCATTTGTTAAGACAGCAACTAAGAACATTCCGTCCATTCTACGTAAAGTACAAGTAGACAGTAAGTAAGTTGCAACAAAAAGAAACGGCTCTTAAGGGTTGCTTGAACGACTGACAGTTCTACTTTATCGACTCAAAATATATTTGAAACAGGCAACTATGAGGAGTTATTCTGCTCTTCACGAGATTAATTCAGTAATTGGACAAAAAAGGTGTAATGATAGCGTTTTGTTAGAAGACAAACAATATGGATGTTTCATATAATTTACGAAACATTTATTCTTTGTGCATAATCCATGTTTACGAAAATATTGAAAGCTTATTTACGAAAATTAATTTTCAGTGTACGTCTCCATTTATCAATGCTTAAGATATTGGTCGGAAATCAAAAGATAGACTAAATCCATTTTTCTTTGAATTTCAGATGCACACATGGCCATAAGTGTGTATTCTAATGTGGCCACTCCCATAAGAACACATGCAACTTGGCCATGAAAGGAACCAAAATTTAAAACTATAGCGATAATCGGTGAAGTGTACTAGTTATGGCAAACGTCATTAAATAATACCAAAACAAAGTTTAGGCTCAGTTTCGAAAGTTTTTCTTCAAAATATAGATTGAAACCTTTAATTTTACGTATTCTCAGAATGTTTAAACATAGTTCTCAACTAGTATAACTTAACCCTTTTCTACTGGATGTGAAGAAGATGTTCGTCATCACCATGAGTCATCAAGAGTGGACAGTAATGTTTGCTAGAATGAAAGATATGAAGAGAAAGTGTTGAAAGTTCCGTCAGTGTACGATAGGTAGGAAATAGAATAGAAGTCTTGAACATTGAGGCGAAAGGGCATGGGTAAAGTAGTACTCGAACCAAGGACGTTACGATTGCCTAACATCCCACTGCGGGGTAGGTCAAGGCACGGATGAATCCGCCACCTCAACAGGCTTTTCTACTTGCTGTTTGCGACTTTGCTTGGCACACAGGAAATTTAATTGATGCAAATTCGTTATTCACTTTAACGTTAAGCACTTTTAACGTAACGATTTTAAGACCCCCTCTCCCATATGTCACAATAAGTAACGGTCGCTCAACCCCCTCCCCTCCTTCATGCGTTACGTAATTTGTGCACAAAGCCTAAAAACATTTCTCTCCTTCAAAAACCTCCATATGCCAAATTTGGTTCCGTTTTTTATTAGTTCTCTGAGTTATGCATAAATTTGTGCTTTATTTGTATGGGAGCCCCTCCCCTTCAGAACGGGGAGGGGTCTCCAATCAGCACTGAAACAGTATTCATCGAAAACCTCCACAAGCCAAATTTGGTTCCATTTGCTTGGTTAGTTCTTGCAGTTATGCAGAATATTGTATTCTACCATTTGTGTAGAAGCCCCTTTTCAGGACAGAGAGGATCTCAACCATCAAAGAAACCTTTTTGCTTTCAAATACTCACACATGCTAAATTTGGTTTCTTTTGCTTGATTGAGTTCTCGAGTTATGAAGAAATTAGTGTTTCATTTGTATGGGAACGCCCCTTTCAGAGAAGGGAAGGCATTTGAATACAGATCAAAATTATAAAATCACATTAATAAATTAAATGAAAATTCTATTTTAATCATAATAATAATAAAATTAATTATACTTTAAATATTTAAAAGATATAACTATTATAATTATTCAAGTTCTCATCATAACAGTATTAAATATAATAATCATTAGTTTTTACATCATATTCCAGCAAACATCGTTATAAAAATATTCATTTTCATTATTACAATTAATATAAATATTATAACTACCAAAAATAGCAAATGATAACAAAAGAATAATCAATAAAATAGAATAATATGCATATTGAAAATAATCACCCAATGGTATTCACTATAATCAAAACAATAAATTTACAATCATAATATTTATCACACAACTACATCATCAAAATTCGTCATAAAAAATCATTTTGTTGAGGGTTATCTTAGAAATCACTGAAAGATTTTTCACAATCATTATTGTTAAAATAGTAAGAATTGTATTCAAAATCATCATTAAAATCAACAAAACCATACAAATTATCATAACATTGTAGTTACCCTAGAACATCCAAAATATTTAAATAAAAATATATAATCCAATATTGTTCAAATAATAATGGTCAAAACTTAAATCATATTCAGAAAAAAATGATCACGATCATAATCGTCATGATAAGCGCAGTTGTCAATAAATCTGGATCATAAGAATCAAATTATTCAATACCATTACAGTAAAATTGAATTGATTATAATAATTATTATCATTAATTTTAATAATAACAATCAAGATAGTATAAACATTTTTTTAACAAAAATGTAGAGCACGTTTGAAAAAAACATATTTTTTTCAGGTGTCTATTTCAAATCCAAAAATATTCACGTTTATTTTAAATACAAATAATTTTAAAACAAACATTACCGTAACGTTAATTCTAACATAAAATACTTTTGAAACAAATTAAACATATATTTGTGGCCAGAACAAAAAAAAAACTTCCCACGTGTAGTTTCTCTAATACAGCTCTTTTCGTTTAGTTAAAATTCAAAGTTAAAAAAATTTATAGTTTTAAATAAATCTAGAAACATTTAACATTAAAAGAAATTGGTCAAACTTAAGGAAAATATGCCTTAGTTAAAGAGTGGCAAATTTTCTTTCATTTCAGCAATGCAAACACGAAAAAAATTTAGTTTAAATTATTTTCAAGCAAGAAAATATTTTACGTACAATATCAATACTTTTCATTGACTGGTATTTTTTTCTCTCGGCTTCACTTGACAGTTTGTGACCAGGGATGCCAGATATACAGATCTCATACAGGTTACAGACATTATACAGATATTGCGATAAAGTTATAGATTTTTACAGATATTGATAGCCATCAATAAAGTGGTCATGAGTCTGAAATGATTTTATATTCCATGTAAAGTTTTGAAGGCAAAGTTTATAAAAAGAATCATTGAGAATTGTTCAACATATAAGATATTTCAAGACTTTGTTTTTAGGCTCTTTTAATGTTTCATCATTTTTATTATTTTTAAGTTTCGTCAACACATCATCAAAAATTACTTGGTGGTACTAACAATGAATAGGAAATTATGCGTTTTAAATTTGGTTCACTGTTTTAGAAACCCTTGGTCCCAAGTGCACCTTTCACCTGCATTGCTATACATTCTTGACCCTTTCGGTACTAGAATCTTTGTTTTTGTTTTGATCCGTTCTGTAATTTTGAAAGAATATTTGAGGATTTGTTCGACGTGAGTTATGTTGTAAGGGTGATTTACTAAGCCTGGTACCGATGCTGGTACTTCTCGAGCCTAAAACTATATGCTTTTTTTTATTCTTCAGTCCCCGATGTTACAAAATGCCTTATTCAAAAATGAGTTTTGTCACTTGGAAGATTTAAAACTTTGGGAAGAAACTCTCATGAAATTCTATCTTCTAGAACTTTTGAGAATGGTTTGGTTTGAAGTCTTGCTAATATTTGATGTATGTACTACAATAAATTTAAGAAAAAGGACAGTACAGCTTTCTTTTAAACAAAAAAAATCGCTAATGTGACTTATCAGAATGGAACAGAATATTTTTAAAAATCACTGTAGATTTTTGAACTTAATGAAAATCCATCATATAGGTTATATATCGTTGGATTACAAAAAAAGTTATGAACAATAATTAATTGATTGAAAATCAAAACAAGTAAAAAGTTTTTAAAATACCATATATTCCACGTAAGCTATTATTAATGTTATTAACTTTTGGCTGCATTGGAATTGAAATTTATTTTTAATCGCCTGGCTTTTTTCAAGGTTCATTGGACGTTCAGGAGAGAATACAAGAATGATTAAATGAAATAGCGCTTCATATATAGAAATAAATCTAAGAAAATTTTCAGAAATATCAATAAGTTTTCAAAACTTTTTTAAAAATTTCTAAAGATTTACTGAAAATTCTCAAAGAAATTCAGGTAAACTATCAGATAAGCAAAACGCGAGGATTGGTTTTGGAATGTAGTGGATTCAATATGAATTGAAAAGAACTCTTAATTAAGTCAACACACTGAAAAAAGTAATTTGAGAAAAAAAACTGTAAAGATTTTAAATGATTTGCGGAATTTATCAGAAGTTCAACAGCCTTTGAAAAAGCAGATTTAAGATTTGAAAAAAATTATATTGATATTGTAGAGTCTTTCTACAACTTTCTAGTCAACAACTATTTTCTTGTGAACCAGGTTTTGAAAAAAAAAAAATGATAACTGTATACAAGTTTGCCCTGCATTTTTGGGAAATTATTGAATTCTTGAATGTTTAGTAAATGAGCTAAAATTGAGCATCGCATGGTCTTTCTAAAAATTGAAAGAAGTCTTCGTAGATGTCTACGATACCGTTCTGAGAATCAAAACAAAAATGTGTTCCAAAACTTAAGTAAATAACATGATTTCAACGAACTCCACTAATTTTGAATGGTGATATTTTTTCACAAAAGACAATTCCATGCAACAAAGTTTCCTTAAATCTTACGTTATTGAGCTTTCTACAAAAATGCTTCGACGCTCTCCCGCGCGGCCGTACAGCAGTTGACCAAAATCTAAGCCAAGGCCACAGAATTATTGGAGTAGGTCCTCCATTTGAGGTTTGACCAAACCTTTTCTAAAGTTCACAGCTGGTGGACATTAGGATTGTCGGCGGTCTTAATTGAAACGTTTATCTTCAGCTGATTCATCTCCTCCAGTGATCTCTTGGCATAATGGGTAGAGGTCCAAAATACCACATTCGTCCTCGTGTGATACTTCTTGATGAAGGAGGCAACTCCCGGCAGGCATGTCGTACTGTATGTCTCACCTTGGTGGAGGTCGAGAAAAAATAAAAGATTCTCCACATAGTTTGTGACTCTCAAAACCAATGTATTGGAGAGTATGAGTTCACCATATTCTTGCGAAATAACCATACCTCACATTGATCTCAAATAAAATACTCCCCTCAGCCATATTCTCTACGCAAATTTTTAACAAAATCTTCTATACAGTCATATACAGACATTGTTCAATGTTCCGCATAGATATTTTGAAAAATTATCTGGCATCCCTGCTTGTGACAGCTCGAATCTGGCTCCACTTGACAACCACATTGTTTGAGTCTGTTTCTCCCTGTCAGGTGTTAACATTGCTGGTCCATGTTCAAAGATATCAAACAATATATTTCAGATTCTCATTAGGCAGAGGGACACATTCATCTTATCTGAAGAAACAAAATTCATTTTGAAACCTCAAACTCTCCCTCAAGATATCAAATCTCGAAAAAATACGGCATTTTGCAACTCAACCAAAGTGGAAAACAACAACTCTTTGGAAACTTCATCCAAGACGCGAGACTTAATATTCAATAATTTACTCGGATTCCCCGGCATAATAAATTATCATAATTTGTCGTGCCTCCCAGACATCACACATCTGTCGATGCAATCCGCAGGAAGAGTCGAGAAAAATTTCCCTCATCTGTTTGGAGGAAAATTCATTGACTACCTTAGCTTCAGTCTGGGAGAAACAACGGCAGTGGCGGCGGCCGTCGGAAGCCAACGCGTTAAGAATTTCGTCATTCTTCTCTTTCGGAATGGCGCGAGTTGGTGTAACTTTGTAACATCTGGTAGCAATCTTCGAGGCAAACATCTCCCCTCTTCTAAACGGAATTCTTTCGAATCTACTTTCAAAACATGCCTTAGATGGTTGAGCGAAGGAAGCAGACAACTGAAGGTAGGATGTGAGCATTTCTTTTCGTCGGGTGCGCCTAGCCATGTACATAATTCGACATCAAACGAAAGATTCCTTTGCTGTCGCTGTCGTTTGGCGCTTCGGAAACAGACAATGGCTGTTGTTTGTGTGAGGTGTTTTGTATTTGTTTTTTGATAAATGCCTACACACATGGGAACGTGAGTGTGAGTTTGTGTGGATGGGAAAAAAACGAAGTGTTTACAAATTTGGGGCGATTAGACGCCTGATACAAATTGGACGGAGATTAATGGGTGGGAAAATGGATTTCTGAAACAGCTGGCTGCTTTTCTGAGCTGAGGGTGGGTCGATTTACTGTGGTGACGGTGTGTGACGTTGAAATGATTCTATTTCACGGTTAGTTGGAGGTTTTGCTTTTTTTTATGATTGTGACTAATGTCATTTCCTCCAAGCAGCTGTCTTTTCGAATATCTATATTTCATTATGCTTGCATGATAGTAAATCCAACAATCAATGTGAAACTAGCGAAACTGGTTCAATAATGTAGAACCCCTTGGTCCGAAGCACACCTTGCAATACATTCTTGCACTTTTCGGTACTAGAATCTTTGTTTTCGTTTTGATTTCCTGTGTTATTTTGACAGATTATTTGAGGGTGTTCGTGTTGGTAACGAGATTAGGGGCGACCATTGAGTTTAAGCATAGACTAACTCAAAGACCAGTAGGTCCCGAACAAATACGATTTTTTTCGTGGCTCAGTCAGTACTAGCACATCGGTCCCACACTCGGTCCCAAGCTTAATAATGCGCCCCTAAGGGAACGTCCATTAATTACGTCACGCAAAAAATGACTTTTTATGAAATATGTAGATCTCCAATTTTACCAAACATTGACAACTTATTCAAAAAATTTTGATTTTGAAAGCAACAAGATAAACAAAAACAAAACAAAGATTAACTTTTCAAAATTCTTCACACCTTTAACTCATTCACCGAGTCTAAAATTCGTCGAATACAATGTTGGAATTAGTTTACATACAATTGCGAAGAGTTTCGAAATAAATAAATACGTTTATTTATTTGTTTACCTGGTTGTTTACAAATCCAGATGATTCGTTTTAAAAACATCGTCGAGATTCAAATAAATTTGAGATCCAAATATGTTTTCCAATCATCATAAATCATGGATATGACAGCAATTTTTAAACACTGTCAAAATGTTGAAAAACCGTCACTCCTGGGACGGGTACTTTCGAACTCAGTAAGGGCCTATTCATAAAACACGTACACTTATTTTTGAAAATTTTACAACCCCCACCCCCCTTCCCTCTCGTAGACTTTTTTCCATACCTTTATCATTAAAATTTGTATGGGGCGTAGACTTTGGTCAAACCCCTCTTTCCCCCCAGAAAAGTCTACGTGGCTTATGAATATCCCTTAAAGTTTCCTTTTATCAATGTTTGGACATTTCATTGTTGGCTATATGTGTTTTGCTTACTAAACACAACATTTCACAGAGCAAGTTAAAAACGAAATACTTTTAAATATCATAGTTATTTCTGTTTTCGTTCCATCGACCACATAACATTCGAAGCATTACAATAACCTAAATGTAGCTGTTGTTTGGTTAAAATTTGTGTTTGTGTGCTAAATTTAGTTTCATTTGCTTAATAAGCTCTCAACTTATGCAGAAACTTGTGTTCCATTTGTATGGGAGCCCTTCCCTCCTTCCCAGAGGGCGAAGAAGTCTCAAATTACCTTTAAAACATTTAACTCCTTCGGAAACCTCCACATGCCAAATTTGATTCCATTTGCTTGATAAGTTCTCGAGTTATTCATAAATTTGGGTCTCATTTGTATGAAATCCCCCCTTTTTAGAAAAGGGAGGGAGCTCAAGTCACATTAGATACATTTTTAACGTTTATAAACCATCACCTGCTGAATTTGGTTCCATTTGCTTGATTAGTGCTCGAGTTATGCAGAAATTTGTAATTCATTTGTATAGGAGGAGAGGCCCCCTCTTCACCATAGAAACATTTGTTCCCTTAAAAAACCTCCACCTGCCAATCGTAGTTCCATTTATTAAATTACTAGCTGATCCCGGTGCGAGCGTTGCTACGCCTGCAACTAAATGAATTTTTTTTAATGAGTTTTTTTTGAGTAATAAGGAGTTCAAACTTCTATCAGAACATTCTTCTTACCTAGGCAATACACAGTTTGTGGCTAAGTTACCTGGATAATTCTCAGGATAGGTAGAAATTTGTGTTTGAATTAACCATAGATACATTTCTTGCATTCAAAAAACCCTGCATACCATTTTTGATTCCAATTGCTTGATTAGTTCTCAAGCTATGCAGAAATTTGTGTTTCATTTGTATGCAAGCCGGAAGGGGAAGCGGTCTCAAACAATCATAAGAACCTTCCCAGCCCCAAAAATACCTGCATACATATTTATACTCCGATCGGTCAGACAGACAGTCAGACAGAAATCCATTTTTATATAAATAAAAATCCTGTTTCCAATAACCCCACATGCCAAATGTGGTATCATTTACTTGAATAGTTCTCGAGTTATGCAGAAAATTGCGTATCATTTCTATGGGACCCCCCTCATTAAGAGGGCAGAGTGGTCTTGAACCACCATAGAATATGTCTCTCCTTTAAAAAATTCCACATGCCAAATTTGATTCCATTTGCTTTATTAGTTCTCGAGTTATGCAGAAATTTGTGTTTCATTTGTATGAGAGCTCCCCCCCCCCCCTTCAGAAGGCGGACGAGTCTCAATGGCCATAAAAACATTTCTCTCCTTCAAAAACCTCCATATGCCAAATTTGGTTCCATTTGCTGGATTAGTTCTCGAGTTATGCAAAAATTTGTGTTTCATTTATATGGGAGATCCCTTCCTCAACTTTAAGAAGGCGGAGGGGTCTCAAATCATCATAGAAACATTTCCCTCCTTCAAAAACTTCCATATGCCAAATTTGGTTCCATTTTCTTGATTAGTTCTCGAGTTATGCATAAATTTGTGTTTCATTTGTATATGAGCCCCCCCCCCCTTCAGAAAAGGGAGGGGTCTCAAATTAGCATTGAAACAGTATTCATCTACAATAACCTCCACATATCAGATTTGGTTCAATTTGCTTGATTAGTTCTCGAGTTATACAGAATATTGTATTTCATTTGTATAGGAGCCCCCCCTTTCAGGGCGAAGAGGAATCTGAAACCATCATAGAAACCTTTCTTGCCTTTAAAACCTCACACATGCTAAATTTGGTTTCTTTTGCTTGGGGTCTCAAACCACCGTAGAAACATTTCTTGCCTACAAAACCTCCACATGCCATATTTGGTTCCATTTGTTTGATTAGTTCTTGAGTTATGCAAAAAATAGTTTTTCATTTGCATGAGAGCCCCCCTTTCTAAAGGCGAGAGGGGTGTTGAACTATAATAAGATCCTTTCCCGGGCCCAAAAACCCCTGCATACAAATTTGCATAGCGGTAGGGATAGTTCTCATGTTTGGTTTAAATTTTTGTTTCGTATGTATGTATCCCTTTTCGAGTGAGGAGAGGTCTTAAATTACCACAAAAACATTTCTTGCCTTCAAAAACTCACCCATACCAATGTTGGTTCCATTTGCTTGATTAGTTCTCGAGTTATGCAGGAATTTGTTTTTCATTTGCATGGGATACCACCCTTTCTAGAAGCGGGAGGGCTCTCGAACTATAAGATGCTTTCCCGGACCCAAAAACCACTGAATACAAATTTGCAAAGCAGTAGGTATAGTTCTCATGTTTGGTTGAAATTTGTTTCATTTGTATGAGAGCCCCCCTTTTTAGAGGGAGGAGGAGCTTTGAACCACCATAAAAACATATCATGCCTTAAAAATCTCGTCCATTCCAAATTGGTTCCATTTGCTTGATTATTTCTCGAGTTATGCAGAAATTTGGGTTCCATTTGTTTGAGATCACTTCCTCCCCCTTCCTCCTCCATATGACGGAAGAGTCTCAAATCACCATAGAAACATTTCCCTCGTTCAAAAACTTCCACATGCGAAATTTGGTTCCATTTCTCTTATTAGTTCTCGAGTTATGCAAGGATTTGCGTTTCATTTGAATAGGTTTCCCCCCTTTCCAGAAAGGGGAGGGGTCTCAAATCAACATAGAACAATTTTTTTTCTTCAAAAACCACCACATACTAAATTTGGTTCCATTTGCTTGATTAGTTCTCGAGTCATTCAGAATAGTGTATTTCATTTGTATCGGACCCCCCCCCCCTTTAGGAGAGGGAAGGGGTGTCAAACCAACATAGAAACATTTTTTGTCTTAAAAAACCACCACATGCTAAAATTCGTTCCGTTTGCTTGATTAGTTCCCGAGTTATGCAGAATATTGTGTTTTATTTGTATGGGAGCCCCCCCTTTTATGACGGGGAGGGTTCTCAAGCTACCATAAAAACCTTTTTTGCCTTCAAAAACTCACACATGCTAAATTTGGTTTCTTTTGCTTGATTAGTTCTCGAGTTGTGTAGAAATTTGTGTTTCATTTGTATGGGAGCCCCTTTCAGCAAGGAGGGGTCTCAAACCATCATAAGATTATTCTCCGGCCCCAAAAATCTCTGCATACAAAATTTCACGCCGATCGGTCCTTCCGCTCGCGAGTTAAATCGTGACAAAGGAAACCCCAACTCATTTTTATTATATAGATTCCTAGACTTATGGCTAAATTTGTGTTTCATGTGAATGGAAGGCCAGTGTATGCTCGAGTTAAGCAGAAACTTGTGTTTCAATTGTAGGAGAGCGACCCCCCCCTTCTGAATGGGGAGGGCTTTCAAACTACTTCTGAAACATTTCTTGCCTTCAAAAACTTCCACATGCTGAATTTAGTTATATTTGCTTCATTGGCAGACACACAGACAGACAGACAGACAGACAGACAGACAGACAGACAGACAGACAGACAGACAGACAGACAGACAGACAGACAGACAGACAGACAGACAGACAGACAGACAGACAGACAGCGCGAAGGATGCCTAGTTGCTCATTCCACCAGTAAGCTGGGCGCTGCTTGTTCCTCAGCTCCAGTTTTCTCGGCAAGGTTGCGTCGCATGCCCTTACTATCGTATTCGTCAGCTGGTCCACGTTTTGGTTCAAGAGTCGTTGTCGAACTGAAGTGCCTTAACAAAGAGTTCCTTGTCGAAGACCTTCGTCTTCCACTTATGCTCACAACTATTTGTCTTTCGTATTGGAACAGGATTTCGTGGGCCGATGCTGAACCGGATCGCCAGATGGTCCCTATGGGTATTCTCTTCAGTCTTCATACACTCTCCAGTTAATATTTGTCATCAGCGACGGACTACAAAAGGTAACATCGATGACGGATTCACGACCGTCCTTGCGAAAAATGCTGGCGGAACTTACGTTTGATAGCGTAACTTACAGCTTTGCCAAGGCTTCTAGCAGGCTGCACCCCATAGCGTTGGTACATCTGCTGCCCCAACTCACAGCCCAAGCATCGAAGTCTCCTCCGATGACGACCGGTCTTCTTCCGATGAGCTTTTCAGTCAGTGCATCCAGCATCTGGTGAAACTGCTCCATGGTCCACCTTGGGAGTGCATAGCAGCTGCATACAAAGATCCCGTTGATTTCGGCGATCACAAACCGTTCGCATGAACTGGAAACTACTTCCTGGCAGCCATCGCCGTTCTATCACAGTTTTCTGTGAGAGAACTCTAACTGTCGTCTGCTCACCAAGTGACTTTTCGACGAGCGTCTCACTTTTGGAGAAGTTTAGCGTACGTAGTTTCACTTTTTATCTCAACAATTAGCCTTACTTCGCTCTCGACGAGGCCTAGGCATCTGCTTCTTCTTCTCTGCTGAAGTTTCACCTTGCTGCTAGTTTTTCTTCCTCTTTCTTTCTGGTTGCCGACAGCGCGCCAGTTACTATCTTCACCTTTTTCCTTCTCGTTTTTTGAGCTTTTTCAGCTCCTCTTCGTCTCCTTGTGTGCCTTTTCCTTTTCTCCGAGCGTAGAGTCTGAAGTTTCTTTGGTGTCTGCAGTGTATCAGCCGTTGCCTTTTCCGTTACCTTTTGTCTGTCCTGAAGAACCTTTTCTGGATTTTTTTTGGTTTTTCATCCTATTTTTGTTTTTTTCATTTGATGACCTCCATTTTGTTGGGCGTTCTTCTGAACCGCTTACTCCACACGTTGTAGATAGTCGCCTATCGTGATCCCAAAGTTATAGTTGAATCAGGGAGGCCATGCTAGTCAGTCAGTCAGTCAGTCAGTCAGTCAAATCCAAAGAAAAATAATAGACGATCCTTCAGAATTTCCTTATAATTGGTAGTTTTATTCCTTTGCAAAATATGTGAGATCCGAATTTTCCATTTCGTCAGTATGATGAAAATTTTTGCTTCAGAGTGGCCTTAATTTTTTTTTTTCGTTGGCTCCTGGAACTGGCCGATTCTATCAAACAAAAACTCATACGTGAGTTAAGTATACTTTTATGAAAAAATATAAAAACGCACCTCAATTGCGATGTTTATAATGAAAAGGGTTATGTCTGCTTTTCACTGTTTTCATGGTCTCAGGACCAAAGACCCTGGACACTTTCATGCTGAAGGTGGTTGGGTTCGATTCCTGGTCTAGTCTAGGAATTTAATGGTGAAGAAAATTTCACAACTCCCTGCTGTCATCCAACTTTATCTGCTTCTTTGTGACGTGATTACATGGCTTTTCATTAATGTTCCTTGCAGCCCTAGTAGGATCGCCCACATAGCACACATGGAAAATTTGTACTTCATTGGAATGTCAGATTTGAATTAACATTAACGACCTTAATATTCGTACGAAAATCATATCCATACAGAAAATTAGCCTGTCCACGTTAAATATCAGACACTTCTCTTTCGCTGAAACGTTTCACTGTTTTTTCCAACTAACGGAAACAATATAATATTTTTACCTTCGTTATTAGTCCTTATCTTGACCAGTTTATTCACGTTCTGTCCCTCTATCCGCAAGCAATTTAATGTTTTCTGTGGTATAAGTGCTCGTAAGTTTATTTTCAATTTTATATTTATGTGAATGAGCTACTTTCAAATAATAATTCAATATAATTCGCAGTCACAGTAGTTTAAGGTATTTTAAGTTTTAATTCATAAAACTATTGCCAACAATGCTCTAAATTTCAGCCTTTGTTTATTTGTTGTGTTTTCATTTCCTTTTCATCACTGACACCTTGTCTGACCAATTATGTGAACGGTAGGTACGCCTCAACGACAACCAGGATAGTGGGTTTGCTCGCGCACAGATGTGTGCGGGAAAGAATGTCTGCAAAAGCAGTTGCTACCGTTAATAAGAAGCTAGGACTCTCCAACTCTGTCTGATTTTGCCTCTTGTCACTATGCGAAATCCATCCTGGAATGGTATAAGGTACAAGAGGTCAAAATCCGTGCCAAAAACAGCCAATTCGCCAAACTGCCCAGAACCTCGCCCAATATAGAAGTACGGGGCTTTAGTTAAGCGGAAACTGTTAAAAAATAAAAAGAAAGCAAAAGGTACCGATGATTTCAAGAGAAGAATGGAGAATCGTCACGGCGGGCGTATTTGAGGATACCGTACGGAAACTGATGGCGGGTGTACACAGAAAATTCGAGAATTTTACACTGAAAATTATTTTTCGTTTATATTACGAAATCGAACGTAGAACTAACAAATCTCTTCGTTGTTTTATGCAACGAAACTGATTTGTACTTTTTAAGAAGCTACCTTCGTATTGAATGCTGAACGCGCAACGTCACAATCACTAAGCATTTGTTGACAAAGAAAGAACATTCGTTCGTTCTACGTAAACAATACAAAGACTTACGAGTTATTTGTTACTGTTATTGAGTCCGTCGATGATCTCACTGTCCATGTTGACTCGTGAGAGGTTACTGAATTGTTGTGCATGAGGTTCTAACTCTCGACAGCGCTTTCATTTCTATTTTGGGATAAATCAATGCTTCCCATCATCCCAGCACGAACACAAACATTTATGAGTACGACCAAAGAGAAGCAGCGATCGGCTGGTCTTCACAAAATTCACAAAAAAGGTGTAATGATAGCGTTTTGTTAGATGACAAGCAATATGAATGTTTCATACAACTTACGAGACATTGGTTCTATGTACAAAATCCATGTTTACGAAACGAATGAAAGGTAATTTACGAAAATAAATTTTCAGTGTACAGCAAAAAGGATTAACATCTTCAAAAATTGTTTCTAATGTAGATATAAACCTATTATCTTCTATATAAATAAAAATGAGTTGGGGTTTCCTTTGTCACGGTTTAACTCGCAAGCGGAAGGACCGATCGGCCTTAAATTTTGGATGCAGAGATTTTTGGGGCCGGAGAATAATCTTATGATGGTTTAAGACCACTTCCTTCACTGAAAAGGGGGGCTCCCATACAAATGAAACACAAATTTCTACACAACTCGAGAACTAATCAAGCAAAAGAAACCAAATCTAGCATGTGTGAGTTTTTGAAGGCAAAAAAGGTTTTTATAGTAACTTGAGAACCCTCCTCGTCATAAAAGAGGGGGCTTCCATAAAAATAAAACACAATATACAATTCTGTATAACTCGGGAACTAATCAAGCAAACGGAACGAAATTTAGCATGTGGTGGTTTTTTAAGTCAAAAAATGTTTTTATGTTGGTTTGAGACCCCTTCCCATCCTCATGGGTGGGGGGGGGGGGCTCCGGTACAAATGAAATACCCTATTCTGCATGACTCGGGAACTAATCAAGCAAACGGAACGATATTTAGCATGTGGTGGTTTTTGAAGACAAAAAATTGTTCTATGTTGATTTGAGACCCCCCCCCTCCTATCTGAAAGGGGGGAACCTATTCAAATGAAACGCAAATCCTTGCATAACTCGATAACTAATAAGAGAAATGGAACCAAATTTCGCATGTGGAAGTTTTTGAAGGAGGGAAATGTTTCTATGGTGATTTGAGACTCTTCCGTCATATGAGGAGGAAGGGGGGGGGGATGCTCTCAAGCAAATGGAACCCAAATTTCTGCATAACTCGAGAAATAGTCAAGCAAATGGAACCAAATTTTGAATGGACGAGTTTTTTAAGGCATAAAATGTTGTTATGGTGGTTCAAAGCCCTTCCTCTCTCTTAAAAGGGCGGCTCTCATACAAATGAAACAAATTTCAACCAAACATGAGAACTATACCTATTGCTTTGCTAAATTTGTATGCAGTTGTTTTTGGGTCCGGGAAAGCATCTTATGATAGTTCGAGAGCCCTCCCGCTTCTAGAAAGGGTGGAAGCCTATGCAAATGAAAAACAAATTCCTGCATAACTCGAAAACTAATCAAGCAAATCGAACCAAAATTGGTATGGGTGAGTTTTTGAAAGCAAGAAATGTTTTTTTGGTAATTTAAGACCCCTCCTCACTCTGAAAAGGGGGGCTACCATACATACAAAACACAAATTTAAACCAAACATGAGAACTATCCCTACCGCTATGCAAATTTGTATGCAGGGGTTTTTGGGTCCGGGAAAGGATCTTATTATAGTTCGACCCCCCTACCGCCTTTAGAAAGGGGGGCTCCCATGCAAATGAAAAACTATTTTCTGCATAACTCAAGAACTAATCAAACAAATGGAACCAAATATGGCATGTGGAGGTTTTGTAGGCAAGAAATGTTTCTACGGTGGTTTGAGACCCCAAGCAAAAGAAACCAAATTTAGCATGTGTGCGGTTTTAAAGGCAAGAAAGGTTTCTATGATGGTTTCAGATTCCTCTTCACCCTGAAAGGGGGGGGCTCCTATACAAATGAAATACAATATTCTGAATAACTCGAGAACTAATCAAGCAAATTGAACCAAATCTGGCATGTGGGGGTTTTTGTAGATAAATACCGTTTCAATGCTAATTTGATACCCCTACCTTTTCTGAAGAGGGGGGGGGGGGGCTCCCATACAAATAAAACATAAATTTATGCATAACTCGAGAACTAATCAAGAAAATGGAACCAAATTTGGCAAATGGAGGTTTTTGAAGGAGAGAAATGTTTCTATGATGATTTGAGACCCCTACGCCTTCTTAAAGTGGAGGGAGGTATCTCCCATATAAATGAAACAAAAAAAATTTTATAACTCAAGAACTAATCAAGAAAATGGAACCAAATTTGGCATATGGAGGTTTTTGAAGGAGAGAAATGTTTTTATGGTCATTGAGACTCTTCCGCCTTCTGAAGGGGGGGGGGGGGCTCTCAAACAAATGAAACGCAAATTTCTGCATAACTCGAGAACTAATAAAGCAAATGGAATCAAATTTGGCATGTGGATTTTTTTGAAGGTCAGACATATTTCTATGGTGGTTTGAGACCCCTTTGCCCTCTGAAAGGGGGGGGGGCTCTCATACAAATGAAACGCAATTTTCTGCATAACTCGAGAACTATTCAAGTAAATGAAACCACAGGATTTTTATTTATATTAAAATGGATTTCTGTCTGACGTCTGACCGATCGGAGTGAAAATATGTATGCAGGTATTTTTGGGGCTGGGGAAGGTTCTTATGATTGTTTGAGACCACTTCCCCCTTCCGGCTCGCATACAAATGAAACACAAATTTCTGCATAGCTTGAGAACTAATCAAGCAAATGGAATCAAAAATGGTATGCGGGGTGTTTTGAATGCAAGAAATGTTTCTATGGTGAATTCAAACACAAATTTCAACCAATCCTGAGAATTATTCAGGTTACTAAGCCACAAACTGTGTATTGTCTGGGTAAGAAGAATGTTCTGATAGAAGTTTGAACTCCTTATTACTCAAAAAAAAACTCATTAAAAAAAAGGCGTCAGTTCTATGTAATGTTCATTCATTTAGTTGCAGGCGTAGCAACGCTCGCACCGGGATCAGCTAGTTGTGAAATAAACAATCGGTTTTGTTGAATTATGGGTAAATTTGTTTTTGCTGCTATTATTTTGGTGTCCGAAATTTAACGTGCACAGGCTTTACGTGGATGGAGGCAATAGTGCAAGGGTAGGCTTGATTTCCTCTTTTAAATGCAACTAACCATGATCAGTTTTTTTCAATCAAAACAAGAGTATAGAATTTTCATGAAAATTCGTAGTTTTGTTATTAAAAACCGGTTTCAAATTTTTTCAAAACCCGGACGTGTTACTGAGATTCTAAGTCCATATTTTAATTCAGCTAAGCAAAATCTCTCA
This sequence comes from Aedes japonicus, assembly GCA_034211315.2. NCBI lineage: Eukaryota > Metazoa > Arthropoda > Insecta > Diptera > Culicidae > Aedes > Aedes japonicus. Next base: position 20,837 of record JASCZW010003633.1, read on the forward strand.
AATTCAACATAAATACTCGGTGGGAGCGAAACACTGCCGACTAGTGTTATCTAATGACATTTCAAAAAATAATCTGTTAAATTTAGCTGCCCCTTTGTTCCCATACTCAGCCATCCAGATTTGTCATTAAACATTCCCAAGCACCCAGGCCCATCATCCGTACGCAGCTGCTGGCCTCATCGAATATTAATCAACATTAATGCACCAAATCAGGCGAACCAAAGCATCGGCTCATTTTTTACCCATTTCGATTCCCTTTGGCTTCTCCACTCCACACAAAGGCAGGATAATTTCATTCCCAATCTATTGAACAAGCCAGCAAATGGGGAAAGAAAGAAAAGACGTCCTTCTGGCTGGCTCCGCACTCAGCATTAGTTAAAGTAATTTCGCTTCGCTCGATCGCCACGTTGGCCGTGAGACAAATATTAAGTAGCAGGCGATTTATCTGGCTTTCTCTCCCGCGTCAAGAAGAACGAAATCGCTACAAGTGACAGGACGGAAAGTGGGTAGCAGGCGAAATTATTATTCAAGCTGTCAGATTGATATTGACAATAATATAGCGAGGCGACTCCCTTCCATAAGGGTGAGGAGAAAAATCCGTCTCCGGAAGTGGCCGTCCCCAGAAGCACCACAATCGGATGATGAAGAATCCGCCAAAAAAAAAATCCCATTCAGCGCCAACCACCACAACGAAAATTGTTTTATGGCTTTGGCAGCCGGCAAAGAAGCTTTTTACGGAAGCCGGAGCCGGTAATTTAATTTGCGGCCGCTAAATTGTCTTCCATCGAGGCGCGAGTCGAGCCAAGCAATTGACGACTGGCTTCTAATTGAGTTGCTGCGGTCTCGCATTCTAATTTGGACTATATTGTATAAGGTAGGTGATGAGATGATCACCGTTCGCTATAATTGATCGGAGGTGCTTAATTACGGTGGATTCCTTTTCAGGCAGCTTCTTGAAATTCATACCCTTGAAGGCGGGTAAAGTTTGATGGCTTCGAAGTTTCATGCGGGAGGTGATTTAAACGGATTTATTCCATTTGTCGCTGAAAGTATGCAGTCACGGCTTTTCCGAGCCCGGATTTGCTCCCTTTTTGAACGGACATTAAAGGCCAGGGGAGAATTTCTCTCCACTCCAGAGACAGGACTGTTTCGCTCGCACTGCAAATTAAAATAATTTTCAAAGAAGCTTTCAATTAGGCTCACTTCACCGGAATCTGGCCGCCTCAAAACGACGACGACGATGGCGACGGCGATGCTTAATTATGATGATCCGATTTTGCAACATATTGTTGTGCGCCGGTAGGGAAAAGTTTGCCTTCTGCCGAGAAAGAAAAACTTTCCCGCTCCCGGTGCCTGCCACCCCGGTTTCCTCCCCTGGACGCCAGAACATATTGGAAAGCGGAAAAACTTTCCCTTCAACTTCGAAAGCATTTACCTGCGTCTAGTTGGAAATTCTCGGTGAAGTCGGGCAGGAGGGGAGGGAAAATTTATTGAACGATTATTAAGATGCTTTTGCTTGTTCTACAGTACCTAAGTGCACGTGCGGGAATAATGGATTGAGATGTTTTTTTTTATTCTGTGAAGAAAATGCGAGCAGGGGGAGGAACAAATTTGTTCAAATTGCTGTCGATAGAATTGAAAAGGTAGTTTCTTCGATCCTGAAGCAACGCAGCAGTTCGAACAGTTGTTAAGCTGCCGGGAAAAGTTTTCCTGCTGATGTTGCTCTTCTCCGGCTGCTGCTTGTTTCCAGGAAAGGATCGAATTTGAATATGTTTATGAGGTGCGAAAAATGTTACTTATCGAGTTGTTCAACAAACATTTGTTTTGGGAAAGTTTATGTCAGCGATTGCTTGTTTTGGAACGTAATATAATGGCGCAAGCTAGAAGTTATGTTTCCTATGGTAATACGATCCGGAAGCTTTTGCTGAATGAAATCACTTCGATTTTTTATGTTAAATATGCGCCATTGGATATCGAAGACATTGGAAACTAGTGGATTTCAAAGACGAGTACTAACGCTCACAAGATTACGAATGGATTGAGCAGGGAACAATACAAAAACAAACAATATTATGAAGTAATTGCGTATATGAAATATCACCCAAATTATGTTACTGTAAATCTAACAGAACCAATAGGATAACTGTTTTATGATATGACTACTCAAATAATTTTGTTTTGACAATTTTAGGTATTATTACGCCCTCTTTTGGGTCAAAGTTTACACCTTGTCGACGGTGAGAGGACTTTGAGACCAAGAATTTGACCAGTAGTGAAAGTATCACATATTCTAGTAATTTTTTCACTGCCACGTCGTAGAACGTTTATAAAAAGGCACTAACATCAGGTGTGATACTGCCCTCTCGAAGATCATGGTTGTCACCTTGTCGAAGGTGAGAGGGCTAATGCCATGCAAAAGGCCAGCATGGGAGACTAAGAACATGATCAGCAGTGATAGTATCACACTCTACTTTCTTTAAATTGCCACGTCGTAGTACGTTTATTTAAAGGCACTGAAAGAGGTGTCTTACTGGCGGGCATAGCCGCAATTCACTCTAATACGAAGCTGGGAACAATCTACAAATTCCTTCAAATAATTTAGGGAAACGACAAAAAGTGCACTTATTATTTGCATGACAGCTCTTTCATTGCTGTTTACTCTCTAATTGTCATTGAATAAACAGCAAATATACCTACACACTTGGTATTCTTAATAATCTCATTGTTCCCATCATTATCGAAAAGGGTGAGTGTGTTGATCATGATTGTGAGCAACTAGTAATATGTCCTGATGTGTCAGATGCAGATAATGCAAATATATATTATAATTTAAATGTTCTATACGAGAGCCGTGATCAAGGCACTGACTCTAACAACATATTGTTTACCTAGGGATCAGACCTTCTGAACTGAACAAAGGTCATGGAAAAATCTAACTTAGGACAGATGCTGACAAGGAGTTAAAGGCTGGGGTTTTATAAAAAGAATAGGACGCGGAGGGTCCGCTTAGGGAGACAAGTGGCTTTGAGGACAAAGAAAAATGCTTCTCTATATTTTCTCTATATTGTATGTCAGCTCCAAGAAACTTGCAGTCAACTTCACGTGATGAAAACATTAAATGTCCGTATAGAGCTTACCTCATGTGGTGGGTTTTAATTGACAGTATAAGGGACAGCAAATTTTTCCAAAAACATGTGCTGAAATACTGTGGTATTCAGAACGAACAGTAATCAAGTGGTCAACATAGACATAGACTGGTCATTCTGAGTATTCTGAATATCGGTACTAGCAGAGAGAATATACGATCGCAAAGGAATGGAAACTCGTGAGAAATAACATAGATCATAAGTGAGTAAAAACTAACAACAAGCTTGCACATCATCAAGGTAAGAACTTCATAATTAACTATTCTAATTTGCAAAATTATACAAATAATTGAGACTCACCACTCACTATCTTATGCGATTGGTCAGCTTATATGACATAAAAAGACCATGGCGGAATAATATAAAGAGATCGGCCAAGACCGCCAAGACTAGGAAATTGGTTTCAGACAAATATAACAGACACAATGAAAGGATAGTAAAAACAAAATTAAAAAATGTAGAACACATGAAAAGAATAAGGCTAACAAAAATAGATGAATCAGAAGAGGTGAGACGAAATAACGCCAATGACCAAATGACATAGAACAATGGACATGAACATAATGCAAAGAAAGGAGAAGCAAACCTGGGAAATGTAACACCTTTTGAGGCAGTGTCAGCAGCGTCTCTATGGACGACATGATCCTTGCACGGCTGGTGAAATGCTTCAAAGGGAGTTCAGTTATGTCAGTCTAACACACCAGGAACAATAACTTCTTAATTTTGGTTTTTTCTTCTTTTTTGCTTCGGAAAACTTTCAAACAAATAACAATCCAACGGACTAGACCACAAAAGACAGAAGGAACTTCGAAACAAATCATTCAAGCTGAAAACGTGATACTGACTAACAAAATCACTTATAGACTATGGAAAAAAATAATAACAAAGAACAACATAACATAACAAAATTCTCAAACGTGGCTCCTTCCGAGTCATTTGCAACAGCGTCTTCTTGGACGACATGTTCCGTGTACGGCTGGCAAAATGATTCGAAAGGATCTACGCAACGATATCATCAAAAGCCTGGCGTAGAGGTTTCTACTCTATTCATAGTCCCGCCAGTAAACCCTACAAAAAAAAAAAATTAGGTATTATTACGCCCTCTTGTGGGTCAAAGTTTACACCTTGCCGACGGTGAGAGGGCTTATCTCATGCTATAAACCTGCATGTGAGACCAAGAATTTAACCAGTAGTGAAAGTATCACATATTCTAGTCATTTTTTCACTGCCACGTCGTAGAACGTTTATATAAAGGCACTAACATCAGGTGTGATACTGGCGGGTTAGGCCGCAATTCACTCTTAGACTTCTTACTTTCAATCTTAGGGAAACGACTAAAAGTACACTTTTCATTTTCGTGGCAACTTATGTTGTTGTTTATCCATTTGTTTGATGGATTAAATAACCGAAATACCTAGTTTACTAATGGTATAATTAGTCAATGTAATTGCAACATCTTCGAAAAAAGGTGAATGTTTTCATCGAGGTAATCTGACTGTTCGAAGTGAAGCAAATAGCCATAGAAAAGTGTTACTTAAAAAACGGACGATGACATGCAGGTACATAAGAAATAGGACGCGGAGGGCCCGCTTAGGAAAGACCATTTCGAGCAAACCTTTCCATGTGATGAAGTTTCTCAGAGGCGAATGGTTTCCCGTCTCCATGGGGGGCTCTGGGAGTGGACGGTGGTTTATTGTTGGAGCGGGTAGGGGCAAGCAGGGAGTATTGGGGGTTCCGTGTGGAGCGGCGGTGGGCTTTGCGATTGGGGGATACAGGTCTGAGAGCGAGTGGAGGACGTCCGATCGGGCACATGATCTTTTGCCGGGCTGCCCGGTGCGGGGTGGGCAAGGGGAAGGTATCCTCCATCTTGTCTGCCCTGCGTTGGGTGGCTTGTTGGAGGATTGTGTGCGCGATCGGATACTACCGTTCAAATGCCCTTCACTCGTTTTCGGGCTTGTGTCTTTCGGTTTCGATGCCTGCCGTTGCCCTATACGGAGCTGTCAATGCTTTCTCTTCATTTCTGTTCGTTCACGCGGTGGATTGCGGTCCGCTCCTGGAGCCTCTCATGGGGATGGGAAATTGTCTGCTTCTGACAAATTTCATCATAGATCGGTACTCCGCGCATGAGAGAATACAAAAAAAAAGGTTAATTCTAAGGTAAATTCGGCACTACTAAGATAAACACTTTCTACCTAGTCTTACTAAACTACTCTTACTAAATGAACGCAATTGACATGGGACAACCTGACCGACTTACTCTTATAACACATCTTAAAATGGAAGCTCATTACATACTAATTCAAACTTTTAGGAGTATTATTAGAAGAAACCGCAGTCCTGTAAGTAGCCCGATATCGACCTTTTTAAAGCATTTGGATGTGATGAAGTGTTGGGTTTGGATGTATAAGGGAAGGGCTGTACAGAGAATTTGTTGGCCAATACAGGGCACCTTCCACGCTGTGATTTGGTTGTTGAAATAGACATTTAATAAGATAGGTTCATGTAATGTTACTAATAATCCAAAATCTAAAAGGTACAAATATGGACATTGGTCCCACTCTCGAAAGGTTGAAATATTTTCAAGAGGTCGGAATATAATCCTCATTATAAAATGGCCAATTGAGCGCAATATCAATTACTACTAATTAATTGTTTTCTTACGGGTTTCCTTATAACTTTTTAAGCATTAGTATTTCATTCCGGCATAAATTGCGAATTAATGTACCAGAAACTGGACGTACACTTGTGCCTACCCAGTGGAGGACCCGGATACGACAACCCATCTAGAGTATCGCACGAGCTAACGAGTGCAACGGGAAGGACTATAGGTGTATAGACCTGGGGGTGAGTCCCCGGATACGCAATCTTAGCAGGAAAGCGTGGGCTATACACTTTACAATGACAATTACAATTAAAAAGAAACGAAGAGTCGTTGTGAAAATATCACCAATAATCTCACATACACCCTGCATGCCACTAACATCCTTTTTCTCTTCTTTTTTTTTATGCTACTAACTCTATGCTGGCGCTTTGGCAACCACTATGGCCCCGAGTGGTTGCGAACTTCAAGCACCGGACGCGGTCTAAGTAGCCGAGAATCGCGGTGAAATGGAACGACAAAAGTACAAAGGACCGTCCCAACCATGACCTACATGCAGTTTTTGTAAGGAAAGGATGCAAAGACTGCACACAAAGAGAAGTATCATCAGTCAGTTTATAAGAAATCAAATAACACAGAAATGTTATTAACAACATACATGTTTGCGAAGAGAACTTACGTAATTTAATATAAACACATTAAACATTTCAGGTCATTTTGTAGCAACGCGGCCACCTCATTCCAAGAGCTCTACAAACCCCTTGCCCTAACCAAATACTTAGCCTCTCCCATGGTGTTCAAGTGGTCCGCATAGACTAATTCGCCATTACCCCTTCCTAACTCTCGGCTTTGGATTGACTTGCGCTCTCATTGACCCACCAAACGCTGCAAAATGAAGAATGAAAATGAAAATATGTACGCGCCAGGTTTGATTATTGTTTAACCTGGAAGTGGGTTTACTTTACCGTTATCCACACGATAACGACCATGTTTACATGCGGGGCTTATTACGTGTAAAAGTAACCTCGGGATGGGCGTGACTCTCCAGACATTCAGAAATAGGTTACTGGATCTGCAATAGCGGGGCTTATTACGATTTAGTTTTCCTCTCCGCATAATGGCTCAGACCTTTTGATCCCTATAGCAAAGGATTGTGAAGTTTGAAGTGTTGTTAAAATAACCAATGGGACGCCAGAAATCGATGCCCCTTTGGTATCTTTAGTGGTATGATGGTATGATGACTATCTAGTCTGATTATCTCGATGTCGAGATCAAAAAAATGTTATCGAGTAGGTCGACTCAATCGACCGTTGGTAAACTAGTGACTGATCTGTCACATTTTTCCGAGTGAGAGCTTGTTTTTATACGAGTTTTTCATCGATTAGTGGTAATTGATTGAGGCAGTCAAGAAATATACTAAACCATTATATTTTTGCAGATGAATTAACAGAACAAACAAAGGGCCTTAAAACGAGTGCCACTTCATGGGTGAAGACAAATCACGGTGAAAAAATTCACCTGAAAATCAAATAGTAGTCACTTTCCATAGTGTGGAAGTCGCGTGGAAAGTGAGAACCGAAATAAGCCCCGAAGAAAAAAATAGTCTGATAACATTAAAAACAAAACAAATTATCAGCAGTTCGAATGGCTCATCGAACTGATTAAAGAGAATTTGGACATTTCCAGAGGCTTATGTGGTATGGAGCTAGCAAAACTAATGTTAAGTAGAAGTGATAGGAAATTGACCAAGAGCTCGATTCATCAAAATCACCAATGCGGTGGGAGTAGCAAAAAGTAAATTTTATTTTCTCACTTGAATACTATTACTGTTGTGATCCTAACATTGGTTCTCAAGCCCAGTTGGTGGCCGAACTGAAACTCGGAACAACAGTAAAAGAGATGAATTTTCGAAATTTATTTTAAAACTCGGATTTCATTTTCTAATGTACTTCTAAGCGCATCATTTCAGAACATTTGCACTTCGGATTTCGATAAATACCCTCGACTCAAGTGGTTTATAGAATTAATACTAGATATCTAGAAGTATAGAAAGAAACAACCCATAAATTAAGGCACATTCAAGAAAATTTAAAAAGAGACTTCCCAGAGCTTTGAAAAGATACTTTCCTGAAGTCTAGGAAGAGATTTCTTATTAAAGAGAAGGAAACTTCTTTGAAAAGAAAAAAAAGGAATAAGTTTAAGCAGAAACTTCTCAAGAGTATAGAAGAATTTCTTAATAGTTCAAGCAGAAATATCTCAGAAAATTCAGGACCAAACATTTCCGAATTTAAAGATCATCGTCCTAGAAAATTAAAAAAAAGAATTCTCAGAACTTCAGAAAGATACTTTCCCGAGGGGAGAGAACTCCCCCGAAAAACAGAAGAGAACTTCTCAGAGCTCTGGGAAGAAGATTGGGGGAAAAAGACTTCTTAGAAGTTTGGAACTTTCCAGAGATTCTCGTACTCTTCCAAGAAGTTAAAGATTCCATCCCAGATCCTATAACTTCTCAAAATCTAAGGAGCATTCTTCCACGAAGCTCAAGACGATACGTCCTAGAAGTTCAGAAGAGAACTTCTCTGACGTTCAGGGATGGACTACCCAGAATCTCCAGTATAAATTTCTCATAAGTTTAGTTGCAACTTCCCAGATGTGCAAGAAATTACAAAAGAGATCATTTCAGAATTTTAGAAGAAGCTTTCTCAATGTTCAGGAAAAGAAACCTCTGGAAGGAACGGAAAGAAACTTTCCGGAAGCATAGAAGGTACTTCTTAGTAGTTTGAACAAGATTTTTTTCAGCATTAAATTTCCCCAAAGTTCAGAATAAAATTTCAAAAAAGTTCAGGAAGAAACTTCCAACAAAACGGCACTTTCCTAGAAAATCTGGAAAGGACTTTCCCAAAGTTTCGATAAAAATTTTCCTCGGAGTTCAGTATGGGGCTCATTACAGTTTAGAAAGAATAAACTCAGAAAATAACATCCTCGAAAAACAGCAAGAAACATACTAGCAATAAGTTCAGGAAGGATTTTCTTCAAAATTTCAGGAAAGAACTTCCCAAAAGTTTACATCGACTACACAGAAGAGAACTTCCCTGAAGTTCAAAATCGAACATTCCAGAATTACAGAATGATGCTTTCTCAAAGTTCAAGAATTCCCAGAAGATCAGGTAAATACTTTTCCGAATCTTCCTCGCCGTTCAAGACTCATCCGAAGTTGAATGTTTCTGGATTTTTTTTATATGTTTCTGGAAGACTAGGTTAGATGGAAATGTTCAAGAAAGTTTACCTGCCTAAAGGTCAGGAGGGAACTTTTCTAAATTTTGAAAAGAGCTCTGCAGAAAATAAGATTCACTGAAATTAGAAAGATAATCACTGACGAACCAAAAAAGCAGTCTCTCCAAAATAATTCATTTGGCCATAATGATATTCCCATGCAACTATATTAAACACCATCTTACTAACCGTCTTCCCTTCCTAGAACACCAACTCATGTAGGAATTACAGTTCCTTGGTTTCCATCTTACCTCGTTTGAGAGATTTGATTGATGAGAAAACTTCCCTGAAGTTTTGCAGAAAAGTTTTAAAAAATTCCAAGAAGTTTATCAATGTATCGAAGAAGTATTCAAGAATTCTTCGAAAGTTCACAGAATCATCTAAGAATTAAAATAATGAATCCCCGATTTTGAAAAATGTTCCACTAAGAGTACTAGAAGCTTCAGAAAAAGTTTGAACGCTTTAAAGTCAGAGAACTTTGAGATAAAATTGTTGAAGCAACCTTTGAATGTTGAATGTTTAAAGAAATTATACAGCCAATAGCTTCAGTGTCGTCACCAAACTAGTTGGTGATAACTAGATAATAACTCTTCCTCTTCAACATCTTTGAAAAAGATCGACACTTGTCCACATATTCATAATAACTTCCTCAATAAATCCTTCAAATCGCAACTTTGGAACTGGGAAGCTGTTTCTGAACGCTTTCTGAAAAACAAAAACATTAGTGTAATTCACAAAACAAGAGTGAAAATGTTAATAATGACAGCTAAATTGAAGGTCCTGAACCTATTCTGAACCTATATGAAACATCACCCAAATTCTGTAACTGAAAATCTAACCGAACCAATAGAATATTTGCTTCATGATATGACTACTCACATAATGTTGTTTTAACTATGGGGTCAATTATAGAAGTCTAGTCGAGCTAAATTGCACATTACAGAAGCCGACTGAATCTGATCGAGTCGGCAACGGAACTCGACTGTCAACTGTAATGTTCAAGGTTTCAGAAAGTCATTGAAATATTACACCATGCCATAATTCAGGACTTCCATCACCTTAGTTGTAATTTTTGACATTAGAAGAATGAGTGTTTGCAATTTTCACTCTTGTTTTATCAATTACTTTAATGCCTTTGTTATTCTGAAAACCTCATTGTAAATCTGTTTCAAAGTTGCAGGTTCGATTGTTTTTTTTTTTTTGAGAATGTTATTTGTTACAATGAGTCATCGATCGCTTTTTATTGATTTTTTTTAATTTTTTTGACCTTCTGGTAAAATCTCCCATTTTTTCCTGATCTTTTGATACTCTAAGTGGGATTTATTTTTTTAATTGACGATTATTGTTTTGAATGATTGGAGGACATGAACTTTGGAAAAATTCTCAAAAAATTCTATGATATTTTTCTCTTAAAACTCTGAACTTTTGAAAAAATGCTATTTTGAATTTCTATGCTAAAATTCGCGAAATTTTTCTTACCGACAAATCAACATGCCATAGAAGGTCATTGAATCGATTGCCACGAATCTGAGCAATGAGGCTGAGATGCAAAATTTGACAATATTGTGCTCTCTTAAGCTAATAGACGCCGATGTCTTGTGTCATGAGTAAGTCCTCAAGAATTTTGAGACATTTGGTCTTTAATTATAGCTTTGCACACGCTATTCAAAGTTTGTATGCGGAATTAGTATGAAGAATCTCAAACTTACATTTCCAGATCCCTAACATCTTGATATTATGTCCTTAAACCAAATCTTATATACATTCATATAGTTCACTTTTGACAAGTTTGGTCAAAAACTGCTGAGCTGACACTCTTAATATTTTGGAAATTCACTCTCAAGTTTGGAATACTTTCTTTCAGCCTTTCTGAGAAGTCTGAGAAATGAATTTTTTTCGGAACTCTCAAAAAGGAACTCTATTCTGAATTTCGAGGAAAATCTTTTCAAAACTCCGTAAGTTCTCTTCTGAACTAAATTAACAAGGTTAGTTCCATCCTAAACTTCGAGGAAGCTTATATCATTTGGAAAGTATGAACTTAAACTTAGCGGATGTTTCTTCTTGAATTTCTTAGCTATTCTTGCTTAAACTACTGAGAAGTGCTAAGAAGTGTTAAGAAGTAGAAGTCCCTTCCTGATCATCAAATTATTTTTCTGATTTTTCTGTAAGTCTCCATGAGTACACACTTAGATTTTTACCGAGTTCTCAACAGCTGAACGTTCAGTTCTAGAGCTCTGATTTATTTTTCTTAATTCTTTCTAAATGTATCATTTCAATGTGTTTGCATCTGGGATTTGGAAATTGACCCTCGTGTGAAATTAGTCCTAGATTCCTTGAAGTATAGAAATAAACTACAAACAATTTAAGGCACACCCTACAAAGTTCAGATGGAGATTTCCCAGATCTTTAAGAAGATACTTTCTAGAGATTCAAGAAAATAGTTCCTTAAAAACCCAGGTAGAAACTACTCACATTTATAGAGAGATCTTCTTATTTAGTAGTTCAATCAGAAATATCCCAAAAACTCATACTACCCAGAAATTCAGAGAAGAATTTACACGAAAACCAGGAGAGGACTTCTCAGAGCTTCAGTAAAAAGTTTGGAGAAGAGGACCACTTAGAATTTTGGACCATTCCGAAGGTCTTGAAGACTTTCTCAGTAATTCAAGATGGGTTTCCCAGAAGTTCCGGAAAAAAACTTACCTGAAGTTCAGGAGAAAACAAACCAGGAAGAGCACTACTCATAATTTCTCAACGATTCTGGAACAAATTTCCACAAAGTTCAGGACGATACGGCCTAGAAATTTGGGCAAAGAACTTCTCTGATGTTTAGAAAATACCTTCCCAGAAGTTCTGGAAGGAAATTCGAAAAATCCTAGAGGGTTTGAGCTGTTTAGTGGAATACTTGTAACTAGAAATTAGAAGAAAAAATAGTATTTTTCATTTACCTTTGCTGATCATGACAGATACGCGTATTTTGTCTGCAATGTACAGACTTCTTCAGTGTCTCGTACTAATAACTCGACTTGGTCAACTAAGTCGAGTTATTAGTACAAGACCCTGAAGAAGTCTGCACATTGTAGCCGAAATACGCGTATCTGTCAAGATAAGCAAAGGTAGTTTGAATTAAATGGAGAATACTAATTTTTCTTCTAATTGCTAAATTCGAAAAGTTTAGTTAGAACTTTCCAGAAGCTTTCTTAAACTTCAGAAAAGAACATTTCAGAAATTCATGAAGAAACCTCTCCAAAAAATAGGAAGAAACTTTCCGGAAGCATAGAGGGTACTTCTTAGTAGTTTGAGTGAGATTTTCTCAGAAGTTCAGGAACATACATCCCGGAATACTTCAAGAGAAAACTTCTCAAAAGTTCAGAAGAGGACTTTTTAGAAGTCCAGGAGAAAACATCCAACATATTTAAGAGAATTTTTCTAGATGTTCTGGAGAGAACTTCCTCAAAGTTCTTGAAGTTCCGGAGGGGAATTATCAGATGTGTTAGAAAAAATAAGTTCAGGAAAAAAAAATTAACAGAGAGAACACATCCTATAAATACAAGAAGGAATATCTTAAAAATTTCAGGAAAGTACTCTGAAGTCAAAAAGAGCATTTTACAGAAGTGTCGAAGGAAATTTTCCAAAAGATGGAACAATTAATAAGAGCTAGAGAGCTTTCCCAAAGTTAACAATCGAACATTCCAGAAGTTAAGAATAAGGTTTTCTAAAAGTTTAGGAATTCCTTGAAGTTCAGGTGGATTCTTCTGCGAAAAAAATGTAGAAACTTTTCAGCAGTAAAGGGGGTACTTTTTAGTAGCCCAAGCAAGATGCGAAAAACAGGATGAAGCTTACCAGAAGTATGGGTCGTATTTCCTAGTAGTTGAAGCAGGATTTTCTCAAAAATTTAGGAGCGATCCTCCCCGAAGTTTCGAAGAAAACTGCCCTCTGAAGTTCGGAAGAGGACTTCTCAGAAGTTCAGGAAAAAACTTCCAACAAATTTAGGAAGATTTTCAAAAAAATTCTGGAGAGAACATTCCCAAAGTTTTGGAGAAATTTTCCTCGCAGTTCAGGATGGGTTTCATCAGAGATATCCCGTTTAAGCATTCCTCCAAATCGCGTTTAAAATTGTCACAAAAGCTCGATTGACATTTTTTGGAAGTAAAGTGGGCATTGTTTTGAAATATTGATGGAAATTTTTAGGAAATCAATATGTGGATGTATGTTTCTCTAATAATTCTGGCTGAGATTTTCTAAGTTTTTCGGTAAAGATTCTCACGAAATTAAAAATTTATAACGCAAGAAGAATTATCTCGGAATGCCACTGAAGATTATTTTGATAGTCTGTTGAAAAGTTTGCTGATAGCTGATTGAGATTTTCTAGGTGTTTTCTAAGTAGAATTTTCCTCAGAATCCAATTGATAATTCTTAATCTTAGACAGTTCTTATACAATTGTTGATAATACCTCTGAATCTTGGTGACAATTCCTTCACGATTGTAATGTTAACTCTGAATCCCATTGTAGATTTGTTTTTATTTTGCTCAAAATTCTTTCAAGATCCCTATTACGCTTCTGAAATCAAGAAGAGGTTAATCAAAAAATTCATGTGAGGATGATATTAAAGTCCCATTTATAAATAACTTGTAGCACCGCTCTTGGTATTATTGAACGGAAGGTGCTGCGTTCGATCTCCAGTGGAGTGCAGATAGAAGACGGAACGTGGAGGAAACGAATGAACCACGAATTGCACCAGTTGCTGGGAAAACCCCCATCGCTAAAATTAGTCGAATACGATGGGCTGGGCATGTCGTTAGAATGTCGGGCGATGGCCCTGTTAAAATGTTTATCGAAAACGAACCGACGGGTACAAGAAGAAGAGGCGCGCAACGAGCAAGATGGATCGATCAAGTAGAATGTGACCTGCGGACTCTCCGTAGACAGCGAGGCTGGTGAGGTACAGCCATGGACCGATTACAACGGAGACAACTTCTGTGTACAGCAGAGGCTACACCAGCCTTGGTCTGATTGGTAAGCTAAGATAAGCACTGACAAACTAACATGTCACTTAATTTCCTTCATTCACTTCCCGAGTCAGGTTTTTTTAGACTTCTCAATGAAATGTTTTTCCGGAATCCCTACAGGAGTGCTCTCAAAATCCTTTTGTGTATCTTTATCAAATCCATGACTGGATTTCGAGGGTATTGAATACATGAAACTATGAGTGAATTTTGTAAGAATTTCTTCCTCAATTTTGGAAGAGGAGCACAGGAAACCGGTTAGAATATTGTTCGAAAACTGCATGGAGGTATTCGCTAGAAATGTGGTTTAATTAATCCAGAATCTGGTTTGAGATTAAAGAAGGATTCTCTATCTGTGAGATTTTTATGAAAACTTTTTATAAAAGCAAGCCGTAGTGGTTAACATCCATACCTCTCCCACCAAAGTCACGAGTTCGAATCTCACCCGCGGACAAGTAACGGAAAGACCCAAAAGGTATTTGAGTGATTAAAGGGCGAACACGAAATTATTGCGACACATTCAACAGGGCAATGTTGAACATTCACCATTCAACCGTCTCCAGAGTGTTGAAGCGGTTCCAGGAGCGGTTGACGTTGGACCACGGTAAAGGAGCTGGAAGAAAACCGGAACCGGAGAACAAAAAGACGGAGGGAAAGGTGAAGCGGATGATTAAAGCAAATCCCAATGTCTCAAGCCGTGATTTGGCTAAAAAGATCGGCATGTCGCAGAGCTACGTCCAGAATGCAAAGAAGAGAGCTGGACTACATACATACAAGGTGCAGAACTTCCCAAACCGCGATGAGCGGCAACAATCGACGGCTAAAACTTGGGCACAGAAGCTCTACGAGAAGATGCTGATAAAATATGGCTGCTGTGTGATGGAAGACGAAACGTATATAAAAGCCGATTTTAAGCAAATTCCGGGGTTGGAGATTTTCACCGGCAAGAGCAAGTTCTAGGTGGACGACAAATTTAAGAAGAAGAAAATGTCGAAGTTCGCCTCCAAATATCTCATTTGGCAGGCCATCTGCTCTTGCGGACAATGGCACAGTAAATGGCGAGATCTACAAATCTGAGTGCCTCGAGAAGCGCCTTTTGCCATTCTTGCAGCAGCACTACGAAGCTCCGCTATTTTGGCCAGATTTGGCATCATGCCACTATTCTAAAAGTGTCCTGGAGTGGTATGAGGCCAATTCTGTCCATTTTGTTCTAAAGGACATGAATCCGCCAAACTGTCCGGAGCTGCGCCCGGTGGAGCAGTACTGGGCAATGATGAGGCGGGAACTTCGGAAGAGCAAGAAGACAGTCAAAGACGAGAAGCACATGTTAAGAAAATGGAAAAAAACTGAGAAACTGGTACCGGATGACACTGTAAAGACTTTGATGGAGGGCATCAAGCGAAAATGCGTTCAATTTTACACTCAAGGCTCCATCGATTAACTTTTCTTTTGATTTTGAAGTAAATATATGTATAAAACTACCCTAAAATTTTGGTTTGATTCTAAACATTATAAGAAAATTGGCATGACATTTTCGGTGTCGCAATAATTTCGTGTTCGCCCTTTACGACGAGAGAAGAACCGGCCCAGGGCTGAAAATCTCGATAATAAGGGAATAAAAACAAGTAATATTCTGAAATCATACTGAAGGTTGACATCTCAGTGGAAAATTCATCGAAATTCCGTTGAAAAAATAAATCGAAATTATGAAAAAGATTTTGTTTGGATTCATTTTGATCCCAGTTGAGGATTCTTTTGAATATCTAGCGAAAATTCCACCCTAGAACGCATTATTTAGTTTCGAAAAACAGTTTATGTCAGAATTCTCAAAGTCACTTAGCATAAAGGTTCTCATGAAATCGTCAAGTGGATGATATGAGAGCACCTTGGAAATTATTTTCTCTTCAGGTATTTCAATGAATCTCGGACACCAGTTGGAATAAGGTTTTTTTTTTCAAAAACTTTTAAGAGATTCTCTTGGAGTCCCATAGGAGATTCGATTGGAATTCTCGTGGAGATTTTGGAATCATAGTGGCGATCCTTTCGAAATTTTAGTGCGAATGCAATTAGTGGAGAATCAGAAATGGAACTTGATTGCAAATTAATTTTGTCTCAGAGTCTTGGTACCAAGTTTTAAGTAATTCCAGAATAAAGGGTGATACGGTCAAAATTTGGTGGAATTCAATATGACCAATTTCTTTTAAATAATCGTGTATTTTAAATCATGAACGCTCTTCGTTCTGTTGGTGTGTGCATACAGAAAAATGACTCAATTTTTATTATGGCATTTACCCATCAGTTTATCAAAACGGCGTCACAGTAAG
>JASCZW010003634.1:0-29394 GCA_034211315.2 Aedes japonicus
TAATAAAGATTGGACTCGAAAAAAATGCGACACTTTGTTTTGGGTGTAACTTTTTATCGCGTGGGTAAAAAATTAAGGGAATATTGGGTAATACTAGTTTAAAGTGTTATGTTTATGTGTGCACATTTTATTGCAATCTGTCAAGTAGTTTTCAAGATGCATTCGAAACAAGAAGAGCTACGCCAGCAAATCTTGGGCGCGATGATCGATAATCCTGGTCAGTCGCACAGACGGATCGGCAAAAGGCTGAGAATCAACCATTCCACCGTGCCCCGCGTTGTGAAGATGTTCCAGGAGACGAAGACCATCGAGCAGCGCGTTGGAAGCGGCCGAAAAACGAAAACGGAATACCCAGAGAAGGCGCGGAAGATAAGGCAGTACTTTAAGAATAACCCTAACCTTTCCAACCGAGACGTGGCCAAAAGGGTCAACTCGCCGAAGTGGTTCGTCCAGCAGACCATGAAGCGGACTAGGCTACGTGTTTTTAAGGTCAGGAAGGCGCCAAACCGGACAATCAAAACACGGTGGCCAAATTGCGTGCGCGGAAGCTGTACCGTGAGTGGCTGGTCAAGCCAGGCGTCTCGTCATGGACGACGAGACACATATCAAGGCGGACACCAAAAAAATCCCCGGCCTCGAGTTTTTTTTCGGTACGTCCCGCATGAAGGTTCTGGAAAAGTTCCGGAAGAGAAAGATGGACAAATTCGCGAAGAAGTACCTGTTGTGACAGGCAATCTGCAAGTGCGGGTGGTACAGCAAGCCGTTCGTTACAACCGTCACCATAAACGTGCAGTTTTATCGAGAGGAATGCTTGCAGAAGCGCTTGCTGCCCTTCCTCCGCTCTCACCATGGTCCCACGCTGTTCTGGACGGATCTCACTTCGTGCCATTACGCCAAGCCTGTAATGGATTGGTACGAAGCGAAGGGCGTTAATGTGGTCCCGAAGGAGGCGCCCGATCGAAAATTTTTGGGCGATAATGATGAAGAAGTTGAAAAAAAGCGGAAAAACATTCAAAATCGATGAAGCTTTGAAGAAAAACTGGGAGAAATTGTGTAAGGAAGATGGACAAAGCCTCGCCCAAGATCTTATGAGCAGTGTTAAGAGAAATATACGAGCATTCAGCTTTGGGGAGAAAATGCAATAAATAATTATGCCAAAACATAGCTAATATATAGTCATGAATCCCGGAAAATTTGAGAAGTATCCGATTTAAAATGGATTTTTGGTGATTATTTTCCAGTCCAGTCTTTATACAAATACAAATACCCCTACGATCAATGCCAATAACGACCTCGACGGGATTAAAACTAATCTGCATTAGTTTGAAATCGTTTTGCAGATTATAACTCTACCATTGATGTTGTTCAGTCGCATGTTGCAGACTTTACTTGATGTTTATGGTCAATCTCGAGCTGATGATTTAAAGTGCTCAATCTTCGCTAGTCCGTTCTTTTCGAAAATTAAGTAGATGTGGTTGGAATGAACTTCAGTAAGACCAGTGCATTGGTCAACTCATTATCTTAGGCAGGCAGGCTTCTATCGAAGTAGTTGTGGACTATGTTAACCAGATTGTATCTTATGAAGCAGACCAACTGGCACATGAACTGGAACTTGAAGCCGTTGATATCCTAAAGTCTTAGAAATTACTGTTTCTATATGGACGCGTCTAGATGCATACAAACTGAAACATTATGTTAAAAAATTAGTAACCTGACAAGCTGGAAGGAACGTGCAACCGATATCCGGTTCATAAAAGTCCCTACTTCACACCTCCACGTGTCATATGATCATAAAAGACTGCCAACTGAATCATGGTCACGTGTGTGTGGTTGGTAAATGACTGGACAATGCGTAACGTACTCGTATTTTATTTACAGTCCATACGCCAATGCCCGCACCTTGGCCTTAACCCCGGCCATAAGATTCTGCACAACTTGTGAATCAACCGTTTTTTGCATGTAAACCCATACTTTCTTCAGTTCCTCGACTGTCTTCACTACCTTAGGTCGTTTAAGAAGGTGCTGCTTAATAATCGCCCAGTACTTCTCGATGGGGCGGAGCTCCAGAATGTTGGGAGGGTTGAACATTTACGGCACGAAATTGACCTTATTGTCCGCATACCACTTCAGCACGTCCTTGGAGTAGTGGCATGAGGCCCCAACTACGCGGTTGTGATTTTGGTGTTGTACGGAATACTTTTTCCTTCACTTCTGGGCTTCCGATCGGTGGTCAACCGTTCCTCGAACCGCTTAATCACTCGCGACACCGTGGAATTCGCGATTCCCAACGTTTTAGCGATGGAACGATGCGAGAGATCCTTGTTCTCGTGATGAATGCGCAAGATTTTATCACGCACGAGCTGTTCTTTCGACTCCATTTCCGCGAGTTTTGATCACAGGACTTTAAAACTTGCAGGATGTAAATAATGCACTATGAACTGAATCCACCCAAATTTTCATTAAATTCTACCCAACGGTTAAAAAGTTAGAGCAATTTCATAGTGTGGCAATTTCATCGTGGACACCCTTTACCATTGGTACTTCGCGTACCTGCAGGTATAAAATAGATCCTACTGCTTAGTCTCTTGTTCAGTAACTCCTATCCCTACCACCCCTTGGTGCCGACTGGGGTATGAGTAACCATTGGAAAGATCGGGTAACCAATCTCGATAAGACCTTGGTCATATGCTGACAGGGGTGCAGTCTATCTGAGCGTCAGTTCTCCATGTCAGGGGCGGCTCAAAACAGCGTCTGTTCTGAATGTTAGGAGCGGCTGATCATCGTCGTGCCTCGTGCCAGTGCATCCAATAAACAGTGCGTGCACGATGGTCCTCCGGCGAGACAAGGAGGTTGGGGAAGGTCCAACAAGCTGGCCTTAAAAAATCAATGTTACAAATAACACAGAAATTAATATGGACCGGAACAATCGTCAGAGACCTAGGCGACGAAATAAGGACCATGATTGAAAACTCGAAACATGGAACTGCAAATCGCTCTGCTTCTCTGACTGCGATAGGATAATCTAAGAAGAACTTCAAGCACGTACCATCGAATTCTTAGCACTGCAGGAGGTTTGCTGGACAGGACAGAAGGTATGGAAAAGCGAGCATCGATCGGCTACTTTCTACCAGAGCTGTGCTGGGCAAAATGCGTCAACGCTTGATTGGATGGTTGCCGATCAATGCGAGAATGTGCAAGCTGAGGATCAAGGTTCTTCAACGAAGGGAGACCCGATGACGAAAAAGAAGCGTTCTACGCGCATTTAAAGCAAGTGTATGATAGCTGCCTGCAGCGGGACGTAAAAGGCGTCATTGGTAGGACGGGAGGCAATGTGCAGACCGGTAATAGGGCCTAACAGCCTGCATACCGTATCGAATGATAATGGCCAACGATGCGTGAACTTTGCAGCCTCCCGTGGTTTAGTAGTTCAAAGTACCTTCTTCCCCCGTAAAGACATCCATAAAGCCACTCGGAGATCACCTGACCAACGAACAGAGAATCAAATCGACCATGTTCTAATTGAAAGGAAATTCTTCTCTCATCAACGTTCGCACTTACCGCAGCCCGAATATAGACTCGGACCACTATCTAGGGTAGGTAACGACTTAAGCACCCGAGACCCTATTCCAAGCACGGGGTTAACGTTAACCTACAACGCTCATTTTTTGTAGTATGGTGCTTCACTAGATGGAGCACCATACTGCAAAAATTAGCGTGGTATAACGTAACCCCGTGCTTCGAATAGGGTCTCGGGGTGCTTAAGTCGTTACCTACCCTAGTTGCAGTTTGTATGCGCTCACAACTCTCGACGGTGTACAACACGCGTCGAATTCGAATGCCACGACCTAACATTGAGCTACTACGAGAAACCGGAGTTGCCCAGGAATACGCGGAACAGCTAGAGGCAGCCCTACCAACGGAAGAGCAGCTTGGAGTAGCTACTCTTGAGGATGGCTGGAGGGATATTTGAACCGGCATTGGTAGCACTGCAATAGTGACACTAGGTACTTCTTCAACGATTCGAAAAAATAACTTGTTTGATGGCGAATGCAAGTAGTTAGTAGAGGAGATGAATGCAGCACGGGCGAGAATGCTGCAACACCGTAGGAGGGCGAATGTGGAACGGTATAGACAGGCACGGAGCAGGAAAAATTCTATTCTTCAAAAGAAAAGCGCCAGATGGAAGATCGAGACCGCGAAGCAATGGAGGCACTGTACCGTGCTAATGACCCACGCAATTTCTACGAGAAGTTGAACAGTTCGCGCAAAGGCTACGTAGCATAAGCCGATATGTGTCGACGAGCACCTGAACGGCAATATTACAGCGAACGAAAGTGGTACGGTTATAAATCTAGGAACACGCACAGAAGATGACAGGATCCCGACCCCAACCAACAAAGCTGCTGGTGTTGACCAACTCCTATGCGCGCTATTAAAATACGGTGGTGAAGCACTGGCCAGGGCGCTGCACTGGGTAATTACCAAGATTTGGAAGGAGGAATGTTTACCAGAATATTGCATGAAAGGAATAGTGTGTCTCATCTATAAAAAGGGCGACAAGCTGGATGGCTGCAATTATCGTACAGTCCCGCTACTGAGTGCCGCCTACAAGTTGCTCTCCCAAATTTTATGCCGCCGCCTATCACCAATTGCAAAGGAGTTCGTGGGGCAATACCAAGCGGGTCTCATGAGTGCCCGCGCTACTACGGACCAGATTTTTGCGATTCGACAAGTGCTGCAGAAATGTCACGAATATAACTTGCCCACGCATCATCTTTTCATCGATTTCGAATCAGCTTATGATACAATCGATCGAGACCAGCTATGGCAGATTATGCACGAATATGGATTTCTGGAAAAACTGACGCGGTTGGTCAAAGTAACGATGGATCAAGTGATGTGTGTCGTCCTAGTCCCTTCGAATCTTGGAATGGGTTGTGGCAAGGTGATGGATCGTCGTGTTTGTTGTTTAACATTGCATCGGAGAGTGTGATTCGGAGAGCTGGGATACACACGAGTGGCACGATTTTCAGGAAGTCTGTCCAACGATTTGGCTTCGCCGGCGACGTTGATATCGTAGCACGTAACTTTGAGACGAGGCCGTACATCAGACTTAAGGCTTGAGCTGGTAGAAAAGGGCGTGTAATTAATACGTTGAAAGCAAAATACATGAAGGGAAGAGGCTCACGAGAAGACAATGTTAGCCTCCTACCACGAGTTCAGATCGACAGTGATGAAATCGAGGTAGTAGACGAATTCGTGTATCTGGGCTCATTGGTGACCGCCGATAACGACACCAGTAGAGAGATACAAAAGTGCATTATGGCTGGCAATCGTACCTACTTTGGACTCTGAAGGACGCTGAGAACCGACGGGTACAAGAAGAAGAGGCGCGTAACGAGCAAGGTGCATCGATCAAGTAGAAGGCGACCTGCGGACTCTCCGCAGACAGCGAGGCTGGAAAAAGACAGCCATGGACCGATTACAATGGGAGATAACTTCGGTGTACAGCAGAGGTCACACCGGCCTTGGTCTGATTGGTAGAGGTAAGTTTGCATTTAAAATAAGAGACGAAATTCACCGATTGTGTATGCTATTACACTGCCACCTGGTGGGGAATCGTTGGCTGCACTGAGAAAAATTTCATCGTTGTACCGACAATTGCATTCAATGGTTATAATGCTTATGTTGCGAACGTCGAAAGCTTGCCTCGGCCTTACATTCTGAATAGGGAAGTACACGTTCAAAGTCGACTACCCAATGAATGTATTGTTGAAGTTAACATACTTCTAAAAATTGTTATTTTCGTTCGAAACTTGCTTTCTATTTACTTCAAATAATTTTTATGTTTCAAGTCGAACAGCGATACATTCAATTTAAATGGACGAAATTTGTATCCATGTTTGATGGTTTGTATGATTTGATGATAATCGATCGCAAGTCGGATCCCGGCCGTCCAAAGCTTTTGCGTGAAAGAAGGGCGCAGCAAGCGATGAATCGGAAGACGGAAGGCAATGTGGCGAAATAGTTCCGCGCCTTGGGTCAGGAGGCTGGTAGGACAAGCCAGAAGATCAACCAGTGTTTGGCCAACATTGAAGTCGTTCTTGTTGTTCTTCGGGCCCCTTGTACCTTCACCACCACGTTTCCACATTGACTGGTTTTACTACTGCTTCGGGTTTACAGATCCGACGATACGCGTTCGCTCTTCCGGATGTTGACGAGATAGAGATGGTGATGGCTTCTCCTTACTACCGTCCAGGACCACCGAGTATGTTGCCCCCCCAAAATAAATCTGTGGCGCCACCTGTTAGGTTATTGCTACTTGCTTTCTTTAGGGCAGCCAAGTTTTTACACAGATGAATGAGATGAATACGAACGTCCGTCTGCGATATTACTGAAAGGACGCAGCCCTGATGACAAGCACATTGATACTTTATGCTCAGGGAAGTCGAAAAAATTGGTAAACCGTGCTTTTACAGACTGAGCAATTCCCTCGCAACCTAATGACTGGATACTGAGTCAAACAGGTCATTATTTAGGAGCCAAACTGTCAAAACATCAACAATATATTTTTTCGACATTGCCATTGCATAGTTGAATCTACCATATTTTACTGAAGTGGATTGGAGCATACATTAGTTAAATCAACTTAAAATTAATGATTGTTACAATCATGCTCATGGGTTATCGAAAAACCAATGCTTAAATGTAGATAATTTTAGATGAAATATGTATTATTGATGGAATTCTACGTTTTTCTCCGTGTTGTTGATCATAATTAGAAATTTCCGAAGATATTGTCTTTCTTACTCGATAGGTTCTTGTGATAAAGCATTGCAAAAAACAAGGTCTTCTCAGTAACACAATTTAGCGGACGAATTCTGAATCAAACTGATCATTATCTGGAAGGAATAGATTACCAAAAGAATATTCTGAAAGATTGCGTCACTTTCAAATTCATAAGTTAAAAAAGCTACTACCTGTTTGTTAAAATCCGAACTAACCTGGTTATACTCAGAATCCCTTGATCATTCAAAGATCTCGCTCGCAGATTCCATCTTTGAGCTTATCAGGTTACAAAAGTCAGGTAATGAGTTGAAATCGGAATTAAACTGTGGATATTTTGGCCTAACCTTAGATCATCAAAGATCCATCCTTCTAAGTTATCAAATGCTTGAGAGATAGAGGTTTAATAACATGTTTTCTTGTTAGCATCACTTGATGGTGGAATTTCTCATCAAACTGTCCATCGTAATGTAAACCTGGATCATCAAAAGATTTAACCCGAAGATTTACACCGTGTCCAATATATTCTCATACACTTTTTCCTTGCATTGGTGTCGTGCAACTACTCAACATGCTTCGCGTATGGGTTGGTGTAGTTTTGCACTATGTTTATACAAACGCTTTTAGGTTATGTCCGATTGTTTTCATTCGGTGTTTATCTTTTACCAGCGATGAAGGAGTTTCGTGCTGTGGTGATAAACAAGTTTTTGAAAGGTGAGCGCCCGTGCGTTATTTTCAGAAATTTGAAAAACCTCGGAGTAAAGCGGAATTTTGTGTACCGAACCATCCGAAGGTACCGTGACACCTGCTCGTTGGATGACCGGAAGAGATCCGGTCGTACTCGTACGGTGCGGACTGCACGAGTTGTTAAAGTGGTCAGGGAACGGATTAGACGAAAATCACAGCGCTCTGTTCGTAAAATGGCCGCAGATCTGAATGTTTCGAGATCGTCAATGCACAATATATTGCAAAATGACCTTGGATTCCAAGCCTTAAAGAAACGTAAGGTTCACGGAGTTTCGGAACCTTCCAAGCAGAAACGACTCGAAAGAGCAAGTCTGCTTTTGTCGCGGCACGGTGGGGAGGAATTTCTCTTTTTCGACGAAAAGTTATTCGTCTTGCAACAATCCCACAATGTCCAGAACGACAGATTGTGGGCTCTCTCTTCGAGAACTATTCCAGAGAGTGATAGGAATATTCCACGGTTCCAAAGTGCTGCGTCAGTGATGGTTTGGGGAGGAATTTGCAAGCGAGGCAAATTACCACTGGTTTTCATGGAAAAAGGCGTCAAAGTGAATGCCATATATTATAAAACGGAAGTTTTGGAGAAAGTTTTTGTCAAGCCATATGTACAAGAGGTGTTAGGAGAAGATCACTATGTGTTTCAGCAGAACGGAACGCCATCGCATACTGCAAATCTCTTTCAGGGTTGGTGCCGAGAAAATTTGACCGACTTGTATAGCCTGTATAGCCTCCCAGTTCACCAGATCTGAATCCCATTGATATTTCGTGCGATCATACATGCTGGCGAAGGTAAATGACCACAGGGCGTCTAATATGAACCAATTCACAACCGCAATCAAACGAATTTGGGACGAAATGCCGATGGAAGTTTTGAAAAACGTCTGGAGCTGGTCAAGAAGGTTAAAGGTGGTATTATTCCAAAACATATGCTGTAGTTGATCAGTATTATGCTGCAATATAATGGGTAAAGTTATCAATAAAATCTGGATTATCGATTTGAAATAAATTGAGATTTATTTTGTATGAGAATATATTGGACACGGTGTAATTTTTCTAGCTTATAAGATGCTTTAGATACAGAAGGTAAAAAGCACCTGGTGGTTGAATTCCACATTTTCCTTTGAAATGTAGCGGAAGTGCAAGATTGGACGCGCACTCTTTTGCCAGTCAAGGGAGTATCAGGGTGGCCACACGATCTTAATTTACAAATTCCTCCATTTTTCCAGAATTTTTCACGCATTTTTGCATTATTTTCCCGGCTGGGAAGATGAGGTAATATATATTGGATTTATTGATATTTTTGAAGTTTATGAAGTTTTTTTTTCAAATAGTAGCCGCGGGCTTCTTGCGTATTGCACGAAATTCGGATGACTTTTATTCAGGTATCTTGCTTCCTGCTTTCTGACCTCGTCCACAAATCTTCTCAAATAGCATTTGTAGTGCCTTCTAGCACCTTGCTTCCTCGAACTCCTACAAGTTACCTGAACTTCTAAGATGTTCTGTATACTTCTAGCAAGTTTCATGAACTTCTGGATAGATCTCTGAGTTTATGGGAAGTTCTCTACTTTTCTGGAAAGTTCCTTGAACTTTTTGGAAGTATCCTGAAATTCGGGGAAGTTCTCTGAACATCTTGAGTAGTTCTATGAACTTTTGAGAAATCCCCAAACAAATCTGATAAGTTTTCTGAACTTCTGGGAACCTCCCTGAATTTTAATAGTTGGCTTAACTTCTGTGAATAACCCTTTGCTTTTGGGAAGTTGCCTGAACTCGTGTGAATCTCCCTGAATTTATGGAAAATTTCCTGAATTTCTAGAGAACAATCTGAATTCAGGAAAGTTGCCTGATATTGCAGCCGTAATGTTTCAGGATAGATTTGCAAAAAATATTCAAGGTCACTAGCTGAGAAACACTACGCCAACATCCGTTCGGCTGCGGTACGGACTCAGGTCAACATTTCCAGCTTCATCGCAGCAGCTGAAAAAAGTCGTCAGTTGACTCTAGTTGTCGCATAATGTCCAGGAACATCTACCTTGGCATGTTAAAACGAAGCAGAAAGTGCCTCTTGTTATAGGTTGGCGTGTCGCTAAAATACTCCTGGAACAGCTTCTGATAACCGAAACGGAAATCACGGTTAACATTGGGGCGTTTTTCAGGACGTGACCCTCTCGGTTTCAACGCATTTTTTTCCGCTGCCAAATTACAAATCAGCATTATCTAATATCGTTAGATACACACTCACCTTCAGCTAAACGAAAGAGCAAGTATTCTCGTGGTCTGCTAACGACGCACTTCTAGCAGTAAACATTATTTGGTCAAACCAATGTATGACAAAAAGTTTGCGAAAAATTTGTGGCTTCTGAAAACACAAAACTTTTGATCTCTGGATGTTGGAAGATTGCTAGGATGATAGGTGTTGGTGGGTTCAATAACGAGAAATACAACACCGGTGCGGAGAACGCAAAGTCGGTCTATTTTAGCTGGTTTTATTCAAGTTTGCTGATGCAAATCGAAAAATAGACACCACTGAATGCCCTAAGCGGAACGTTTTGAACAGGTTGAACAAAACCAGCAGAAAATGATCCTCAGGCAAATCTTAGCCTTTCCTTGAAGGATTGCATACGACGTGCATGCTAACGATGTTGAGGACTTCAAACCAAGGGCAGGCTCGTAGATCCCTAATTTCCCCAGTCAATTCTTTAAAAGCCTTCCAGTTGAGCAGATCACGCATTCCCAAATCATCTCTTACCTCGCGGAAGGGTTGTCTACCTCGGGCCACTAGGGTATATAATAGTCGTGCTCTTGATGCAATACCAAACTGCGTGATTGATGTCATCATAATCGGTTCCGCACCTATATATGTAGCTATCGACGAGGTTAATTCTGTAGAGATTTGCGTCTAGCGGTTTGTGGTTGGACATAAGTCTTGACATCATACAAATGAAACCACGACTTACATCTAGACCTTTGAACCATGATCTCGACGAAACATTTAAAATAATGGAATGTAACCACCGCCCAAGAAAATTACTTGTCCAATCGTTTTGCCAACTTTGAAGAGAATGCTGACGTACTTATAGAAAAAAATCATCATGTGAAATTCTTCTTTCAAAAATCTCGCCCACTTTTGCTAGAAGTCCGCCTTATCATTGTCTGGAATTGAGCAATGTGAGGGGCCTATACAAAGGTAATCTTAAATGATCTTTGACCAACGCACACATCTACTCCATTATTTTTGAAAGAAAGTAAGATGAGTGCCACACTGTTTTCATCGACCGGAGAGCCTTAGAAGAACTGAAACTATCATAGAAGATGAAATAATGGTCTATGGGCATGTTGAAAATGGTCCCCAATGTGAAATTGAATGGTGCCAGCTCAGCAACATGTACGGAGCAAGGTTCCTGAAGTTTGCGGAAGGCAGATGAGTATTCATAGTAGACACCGAAATCAGTGGATCCATTAATGCGCGACCCATCAGTGAAACTTCTTCTATTCCAAATCACATGTTGGTCCGTTTTAATGAAAATATGGGGAATTAAAATAGGTCGAAGTTGATCTGGAACTCCTTGAATAGCCTGTTTCATGGAAAGATCATAGTCAATGGAGGAACTGTGATAAGGGAAGCGTACACTAGGAGAATTAGAGCATGGGAGACTAATATCGGATGACGTATAGTTAATATAGATTCGCAAGAATCTAGACTGGATACTCAATTCGAGCATTTCTTCGAAGTTTTCAATCACAAGGTTGTTACTGATTCCACAGTTGATCAGTATTCTAGATGAGAAGCGGTATTGTATGGGTTTTACTTCTGCCAGAACCTCCAAGCTCATATTATGCGTTGAATGCAACTATTACAAGCATTTAAATGCAACTAACTGCTTATCAAGTTATATGCCATGCTTTCTATGTTGTCTATATTTACAAAGACAAATTTACAAAAGATGCGTTCGGCCCATCTTTTGACCAAACATCCCACCATGATAGAATGATGGTGATTTAGCTAACCAAACTAAGCGTGTCAGAAGCGAATTACTGACACATACACATAGAAAAGTAAACACAAGTAGCAAACTTATATTAGAGGGCGGCTACCTGTCCAAACTAGTGGACCGGTTTAATAAATCTAAACTTATCAATAGATTAAAAACCTAATCTAATACTTACTGCCTTCATCGGTGTTGTACAGTGGCAAATAGGTGTCGTTCAACGGCCCGGATAGTTGGAGGAAGTTTTTGATGATCGCCGCAAATGTTCGACCCTGAAAATTAGCAGAAACAACAAACAAAGCGCATAAATAAATAAATAACAATCCAGCGATTTATTGGGTGTCATAACGGAAAAAACAGTCGCGCATTTAAATTCATTCAAGTATAGGTAACCATCGAACGGTATAATTAATTACATCCAACGGAGCGTAGTGGTTCTTATGTCTTTCGCCTCTTTGCGTCACATTTAGAATCCTGACTGCGATAGAATCGGATTGAAGTAGGAAACAACTCACGACCTTAAACCCTGGCAACATCTGCACCGAATGGCCACACGTTTGTAAATGCCGAAGGTCGTGATCGCAAGTTCCACCCAAGTTCAGTGTGTCATAATGCTCTCTAAACAGGCATTGGTAATCGTTCGCGCCGCCGGTGACTGGGCTCAGCCTAAATATATCTATACCACTTCACTGACAACTTTAATAGCGGAAAACTGAGGCAGGCATCAATAAGTGAGCTGTTAATATTGTTCTCGAGAACAACGTGACACACAGACAGGTGTGGCTTGATTATTATTTAATCAGTTCTAAGCGGAGGTTAATCGGAACGGATTTGCAGTTACTTTAGCCAGTCGTCGCATATGTATGTGATTTGGAATGACTTTTCCGGCAGCAATGAACTTTAACGCTTCTGCCGTCATTGTCATCAACTGGAGAAGGTCTCATTATACCGCGGTATTGGTCCGCACCTCCCTCAATCGATGCAAAATAGGATCCTGGTGAATCTACCATAAATTTGAAATCGTTCTCGTTCGCATCCAAATGATCACAACATTTTATAATAGGATGGACCGGAAAGTTCAAATCAACCCACAAACTAAAAGGAGAAATGTTCCCAACGGAAATCCAATATTGCGCATTTCTAAGCCAATTAAGCATTCAACTGTTTGTGGTGACAGGTAACGGTGTGCTAGACAGGGATTATGTCATTATATCATACTTTAGCGACAACTATCGATTGAATTATAGCGAATTGAGTCCAGGTGAAACAATGGTACTTATTTAACTGGGGCACAATGCACTGTCTTTGTACAATGTATAAACTTATCTGTGACATAAGTCATCGGTTTTTAACCCTTCTCCCTCTATGTACAATTGAATTCGTTGTATATCGCTTTAGATTATGAGCAAAATGAAATCTTGATGATGTAAGGCATTCTAAAGGAGTTACCCAACGCACAATATTCTTCTACAGTTCAACGTGACATTTCCGAGATCCATTTAATCGTACGCCAAAGAGCGGAATTTTGATCTAAAATTGCTCATTAGCTTCAGCACAGACTGTCTGCCAATGAAATTTGACGCTTTGTTTTCAGTCTTTTTTAAAGTTTTGATGGAATCCACTGCCTTTACATGTTTGCGCAAATATCCTTTTATCAGAGCCCAAAAAATTTCAATTCGTCATGCTAAGGGACAGTTTGGAGGATTTATCTCCTTGGGTACGAATTCGACTCCGTTGGCTTTGTACCAGGCTACTGCGTTCTTCACGTAATGCTGTGATGCCAAATCCGGCCAAAAAAGTACTGGATTATTTTGTTTTTCGGATCAGGCGCCGCTCCAAGCATTACCGAACGTAAACATCAGCAGTCATCGTATCGGTTGTTGCAAACGGAAATGAAAGCATTCCACACTCACAAATTGCCTGCAAAACCATTGCTTTTTTATCGATTTGATATATCGGCATCGTCAATAGTTTGATCAGCACGAACCATGTATAACTGGTCACCTCGGAAGCCTCTTATATTCAAAAATCCCGTAGGATTTATCATCCATAATTACGCATGCCGATTTGCCTCTCAGCAGTTTATCGTATAAATTACGGGCCCTTGGTTTTACAGATGCTGCTTGTTCTTCACTTCGTTCTGGCTTCTTCTGCTTCTTGAAAGTTCTTAGTCCATTTCGTGTCTTTGCTTGGTCGACGTTACCCTTCAAAGTTCGCAGCTTTTTGGCCACAACTCGAACAGACCTACCCTTTTTCTTGTCCAGAAAGGAAGACTCCTCACCATACCTCAAAATCGCGGTACGAACTGCTTCGATGCTCACACCTTCCATTTTCGCCAACTGACTCAGCAAAAGGAAAAGTGCACCCTATGTGCACGATCTGTTTGCGCTTTTCCGGGGCAATGCTTCGCATTTTCATGAACAGTAAATCACCGGCACTTGATAACAGAGTTATAGATTGAAATGTAAACAATGATGCACAGTAATGATCAGCTGTTTAAACGTCATCTGGAAACAACAGTGGCGCATCAAAATCGTGCTTAAGACTTTCTGGGGCACCCTTTAATCGCTCCAATAATGCACAGTAAAACTCACTGTTGGTGGTTTTATACTTTTCGAGATAGTCCACGATGAGTAAGCCATGACAAACCCAGAAACCAACGTCAACATCTGTCCCACCCACTGAGCCTATAAACACTCAAGTAATAGACCGGACAACGTGCCGCCATGTTGTATCCAAAACGAACATTTCCTCGCATTTCCCATACGATTTGACAGTGGTTTTGGATACATCAACTGTGCCAGACTCACGTTGTCCGGTCTATTACTATGAGTGTCTATAACTGAGCCTCCCTAGTCCATTGCCGAGCACTCATGCTGTTTGCTAGTGTGTAAAAGGGGATCAAGGTTTCATCAACAGTTACCAATCGATGCCAACAGTCCTACCGATTCCGTAGCAGCAAGTCAAAACACTATTTCGAAGTGCTCTCGCGTTCGTGTTTTTGGTCAGGAATGAGCATACGCGGCACCCAGCTGCAGGATAACTTTTTCATATGCAGAATTTCGTCCAAAATATGGCGAGTGCGCTTAATACTAATCTATGTGGTATCTGCTAGCTTACGCACCTTCACTTTCCGGTAAACCAACACCATTTCATGAACTGTTTTGACGTTGTCCTCTGGAACCGCATCGGAGAGCCTGCCGCTACGGATTTGATCGGTAGTGGAGTTACGATCACCACGAAACTCTCGAAACTAATATTTAACTATGTAATCGGACGGATTGTTGACTCATAATACTTATCCAAATTTCTAGTGTTTCCTAAGCCGTTTTTCCTCTTCGAAAGAATTATATTAATTTCAACCAGTCTTCACAATGTTCAAGTTTAATCCAATACACACTTAGAAATTATGAATTTTACACGAGACGTTATTCATGTTTGTAAGAAGTCGGGGAACGTAAAAAAAGATTTCGTATAAAAGTATGTTTGATGAAACTGATATATACGCAATTCCACGAAAGATGTTTTTCATTGAATTTATTTTCTCCTCTCTTTTAACTCATTCTTATGTGCTAAAGGACGCTTGCAGGTATCGGTCTCAGAGGACAGAAATTTACATGACATTTTGGTAGTGTGTACAATGAAGAATCATCCATTTGTTTGTATAAAACATCATTTTTTACATGGTTTGAAAGAAAAATTAGTGGATAACTTATCTACGATACAGTTCTTAGTTGAAAAAAAAAAATATTTCAATGCAGATGCATGGCGGTCTAAAAGTTAAAATGGTAAACATTAGACATGAACAAGTTGTTGCTAGAAAACCTGTTTTGTCCTAGTTTTTTCGAGTACAGACTTTAAGTACTCGAAAAAAAATGAGACAGTAATTTGCTTGTACATTTTGACTGATACTAAAGACTGTATTCGATGAAATTTGGACCCACAAAATAGGTCACCAAAAATTTTCATTGAGCCTGATTCTTTTCAAACTTTCTGGAAATAAAGTACTACTAAATGGTTAAGTTTAGACACCATTGGTTTATTGAACCTCTTCTCCCAACCCAAATGCCCGCAGCTTTGCCTTGACCCTTTTCATCAAATTTTGGGCAATGATATGACCGACTTGCTAACTTACTTTTTACCACACTTTCTTTAGTTCATGTTCATTTTCTATCAGTTTTGGAGTTTTAACGAGCTTTGCATCCATGATTGCCCAAAACTTGGGCGAAGTTCCGGAGTGTTTGGAGGGTTGACGTCTTTTGGTACAAAAACTACATTATTATCTTTGTACCAGTCTAAAACGGGCCGGGTATAGTGGCAAGATGCCAAATCCGACCAAAACAGTGTCGAGCAATCGTGAGATTTCAAGAAGGGCAGAAGTCGTTTTTGGAGGCATTCGTCCTTGTAGATTTGTCCGTTGACGGTCCCAGAGGTGATGAAGGGCTGACTCATTTTGCCACATCCGCAGATCGCTTGCCAGACAAGGAATTTTTTGGCGAATTTCGACAGTTTCGGCCAACTTAGAGGTGGCGACGTAGTGTTCCTGTCCTGGCATTTGTTTGGTGTCGGCTTTAATGTAGGTCTCATCGTCCATCACAATGCAGAACGGTTTTGTGAGCCACTCCCTGTACAGTTTTCTTGCACGAGTTTTGGCCACCGAGTTCTGTTTATCGCTCCGGTTCGGTGCCTTCTGGACCTTGTACACATGTAATCCAGAACGTTTCATTGTTTTCTGGACAAAACAAACTGAAACTTTCGCCTTTTTCGCAACATCCCTGATCGAAATGTTGGGATAACGCTTAAATTGGTTCAATACCATCCTGGCCTTCTCCGGATTTGATGTGCCACGTTTTTTGCCTCTACCATTTTTCCGCGTGGTTGTCTTACGGTCCTTGAACGTTTTGATCACATGAGATACGGTTGAATGTGCGATTCCAAGCTGTTTCCCGATCGACCGACTTTCACGAAACTCATTACACAATTGACACCACACAATGAAATACATTCAGTTAAAATTTCAATAATTTTTACCCACACGCTTAAAAGTTACGAACAATTCCGTGTGTCCAAATTACATCGAATACAGTCTTTAGTAATTTTTACGTTGGCAGAATCAATTTGTCTTTGTCCAAAAAATTATGTGCGCCGTTGTTGAAAATTCGACTGTTTCCATAGGTGGATCAGAAAAACAACATGGGATTTCATCATTCGACGGTGTTCCAGGTCACTCAAGCTGACCCAGACGATACAGCGGCGGTCAGGCAGCGGCAGAAAACCGAAGAAAGCTGATCTGGTGAAGGAAGGTGTTGAATCTGTTCAAGCGTCGACCGCACCTTTCGATCCGTGATGTGATGAAAGAGGCGCGGTTTCTATCGAGGAAGCTGAGAGTGGCTGTCGAAACCGAGGTGCGTCGTGATAGACGAACTAGGCGGACACAAAGCAATTGCTGGGGCTCAAGTTTTACATTGCCGTTCCTGAGGAGGTAAGAAAGATGAAGGTGGACAAACTCATCAAAAAAAATCTTGGTTTGGTAGACAGGTTCATAGACGAGGGTAATCTACCGAGACGAGGACCTCTAGAAGCGACTGTTGCTCTTACTGCGTTCTCATGGAGGCGAGACGTTAAATTGGCTAGATTTGGCATCCTGCCACAGTGCGTGGCCGTTAGACTGGTACGGAGATAACACTGCACTATGGTCCAGATCACGAATTTACGAGGAAACATGCTCCCAGCGCCTAAACTTGAAACTTTACAGCAAAGTGATGTTCTAAAACATGGTTTGTATCACTAAGGCCCATTTTTTGATGTTGGTTAAAATTAGGGTGGTCCCCATTTTCACAGAAATACAAAAACTAACTTTTTTATTTGCAGAAATAGACGTTTACATTCTTGAGCCAAGTTTTAGCGCAAAAAAATTCATGGAACTTTCATATATACATTTTTTTGTAGCTTGAAAATTGACCGATTTAGAGCAATTTTCCCTCATCAACTTAGGATGTACCATACAAAAATGTTTTTTTTGCCCTCACTTTTTTATTTCAATTCCCACCGTACAATTGTACTCCGACGAGTATTAGAACTTTCAAAGACTCGTACTTTGGTATACAAATTTTGCCAAGTTTTTCTACAACAGAAACAAAGAAGAAATTGGTGAAGCTAATTGTGAATGAAAAACTCGCAAAAAGAAACTTATAAAGTAATATCCTTAATATTTTTATACGTTTCATTTCACAATCAATGTGTCACGAACGTATTATGAATAAATTACAAATAAACATTGTTTGAAACTTTAAATAACTTCTTTAATCGTTTTTTTTACCCTTCTTGCACCACACACTTTTGATCTGAGGCCCGGAGGGCCGATATACCATTTAACTCAGCTCCAAACAAGTATATGTGTGTATATGTATGTGCAATTGAATGAATACGCTCATGAACAGCCAAATAAAGGTCTCATGGTCCCATGGAACTCTATTCAATGGTTTCGGAATCGGACGGAACAAGTTCCGAAAAATACAGATTTTTAGAACTAAGTCGTGTATCTTGATAATCGCAACATCTTGCAAATAAAAGGTATTGTGGTCGCATAGAACCCTTTTGAATGTTTCAGAAATAGGTCATCCGGCTCCGGAGATATAGCAGAATGAAGTTCCTGAAAATTTGGATTTAGTAAGAAGGGTCAGATCACACCGTAATTCGGATTTATTTTTATTTTAAATGACAGTTTATTTTGATTTTTTGAATATATTTCAGAGGGGTGGTTATGGATTTGGGCTGAAAATTAGGTCCAAAGCATGGTGAACATGAAAACCTTGGGTCGAAAATTGAAACAAACACCCGCCACAGAACTTGCGTTTATCTTACAAATAGTTACAATTTAATACATTAATTGTTATGTTATGTATTCTCCGTGCGAGGAGTAACGATTATGATGTAGAAGGAGATGTTCGCTCATCACCATGAGGCACCAAGAGTGAACAACAATGTTTTTGGCTAGAATGAAAGATGTGAAGAGAAAGTGTTGAAAGGTCCGTCAGAGTGCGGCAGGTAGGAAAATTAACAGATGTTTTTGAAAATTGAGCGAAAGGGCATGTATCCAATGGTACTCGAACCATGGACGTCAATCTTTGCCTAACATCCCACTGCGGGGTAGGTTGTAGCGACGGAACAAGTCCGCCACTTCAACAGGCAAAAATTGACGCATGGAAAGACGCTCATGTACCACTGTGGCTTGTATAGTTTATTCTTAGCGATCTATTGTGTGCACTCTGTTTACTGATGCGAAAACAAAACAAACCCAAAAAAGGAGAGAGTTCCTCTCCTATGTGCGCATCAGTAAACAGAGTGCACACAATAGATCGCTAAGAATAAACTATACAAGCCACAGTGGTACATGAGCGTCTTTCCATGCGTCAATTTTTGCCTGTTGAAGTGGCGGACTTGTTCCGTCGCTACAACCTACCCCGCAGTGGGATGTTAGGCAAAGATTGACGTCCATGGTTCGAGTACCATTGGATACATGCCCTTTCGCTCAATTTTCAAAAACATCTGTTAATTTTCCTACCTGCCGCACTCTGACGGACCTTTCAACACTTTCTCTTCACATCTTTCATTCTAGCCAAAAACATTGTTGTTCACTCTTGGTGCCTCATGGTGATGAGCGAACATCTCCTTCTACATTACAATTTAATGTTAAAACATAATCGAGTATATTTAAGGAGGGTCAGTTCTTTATAATGTGTTGATCTATTACAAGGGTTTTGAAAAAACCTTGTGTTTTATGACCACTTAAAAAAATTTTGGGGTGGCGAATAGTGCTTTTATCTTAGTTAATTACATTTCTTGCTATTTTTGCTTCAAATCGCTGAAAAAACTTAAATCGACGGGACGACGAAAAACGACACTCCTTTTTAAATATTAGTCTACATCAATTTTCTTAAAATAGAGTATTCAACATTCTTGGGATACACACAAAATTTTATTCGATGCTGAGATGGTGGTGCCAAGTCTTGGTCGAGTTGGAACGAAATTCGACGTAAACATCTCATTTGTTCTCGTTCATAGCATTTCAAGCATGCAACTTAATGTTTTGCACTTCCTTTTCGATGCCAGTACCATTTTTGCAATACTATTATTGTGTGGCAAGTCAAATTCCTAGATCCGGTGATCGAACCCACACATTTTCATTTGCGCTTTCACGAACTGTTACAAGGGGGCCTACAATTTGTAGTACCTGCTCATTTCAACATGCTGTTAACAAGTCGAATTTAATCGTTGTACTATACAGGGTGAGTGGCAATTCCTATCAGTGAATTTGCAGAAATTTGCACGAATTTTAAACTTCAATGTATTTCCTGTTTGGTATATCTTTAACATTTGTCTTAATTTAGTTCAGTTCTAATGCTTCGCCTTAATTGCCAACCGCATGCGTTTTTGAAAAGCGTCACAGCTGGCACGCACGATATCTTGAGCCTTGTTATTCCGTATGTTCACCAAACGTTTCTTAAAAATGTCCACAGTTAGTCCTTTGGTATTCTCCAGTATGCCCAGCATGTAGCCCCATGCATAGAAGTCGAGAAGATTCAAAACAGTTAAAGGCAGGCCAACAGGCCACGTGAAATATGAAATCCTCCTGCACCTGGCAGTGCGTTTACGGCCAGGTCTGAGAGGTATTTTCCGGTTTCTTTGTAGCATTTGATAGCGTTTGATGTATTTTTAGTTCATTCCGAGGGGTTTCAATTTCTTTAAAATAGTACACGATCAGAAATGTTTCAAAAAAAGACTCATCACGAGCTCTCTTTTCGCGTCCATAACTACGAAAACATACTTGCTGGCCGTGTTAACATTTGAATACACTCTAAACTAATACCGGGAAAACATATCTGTGATTAACCTATGCAAAGTTACACATGTTTAAAAACCACTGACAGGAATTACTACTCACCCTGTACATATAGTATGCATAATTTTTTTTCCCTTTATTATCGAGATTTTCAGCCCTGGGCTGGTTCATCTCCCGTCGTAATCACTCAAATACCTTTTTGGGTATTATCGTAACTTGTCCGGGGGTAAGATTCGAACTCGTGACTTTGGCGTGCGAAGTATGGATGTTAACCACTACACCCCAGTATATATAAATATATATGTATATATAATATATGTATATGTTCATACATACATACATAAAAAGTCTACATTTTCTTCATTGCACTCAACTTGATCGCTACTGAGCTTGGTTGTGGCCTGCCTCGTAATTACTCATCTGTCCAAATGGTCGCCCGCTGGTGCAAGGATTTCCTACAGCTTAAGTGTATCAAGTTCAAGTGCAACATCAGCAATACTTACTCGGTTAGTTGCACTTGCCACTCGATATCGAATGATGTTTGGATTCAGCCGGCACTTCTAATGGTATAGTGAACCCGCATTCGCATTGATAGGTGGCTTCGTATTTGCTAGCCACCACACCACACCATACCAGACACTTACAAGCGCGCTAATCGTTGTTGGCGGCGACGTCATTTAGGTATCGCCGTCGCCGTCGTCATGATCGAGTAGATTTTAAATAATTGTGCGGCTTATTTATGTGCGAAAAAGACCATACACCTAACTGCGCGTGGATTTACGCTGATTTTATTACTCTCCAGACCGGTTGGCGGCAAGTTCATTCATAAGAAGTGCCAATAGTAGAGTAGTATAGTAGCATGTAGTCCACGAGTAGAGTTACTCACAGCTTTCGATGTTATTCAACGGATAGACGGCGTTTTGATAGTTATAAGTGTAAATCGTCGTAGAGTGATCATTTGCTGTGAGCTTAACTGGTAGTTGATAGGGGGTTTCAGACCACCGATGGGCATAATGGGTGATAATTTATTCAGCATATTTAGCGCAGGCTTTGGCTAATAATTTCATTCCACTTGGCTGGTGTTTGTCAATCTAGTTACTCACACATTAGAATATGTGTCTAGGGTAATCGAATGTGAAGGATTGGTTAGAAAATTACCATGATTTTAAACATGTTTATCAATAATTCTATCAAACATTCTTTTTAAATTTAATGTACGGCTAAACAAATATTTGCTAGCTGCTTTAAATGCTCTATCAGAATATGGCATCTATTGTTCATTCTTTTTTATTAATCTAGTTTATTTGTACATGCTTAATCGACGCAACTTCATCGAGCTGAGATTGTTTTTTTTAAATGCATCAATGATTATATCAATAATCCGATTACTCGCTGTCGTTTGTATTGATGTTGTTGTTGCTCTGTATTAACGTGACTTTCAGCCTGACGCTGGTTTTTCACGCCAAAGAGAAGACCTGAACCACACATATCGAATTCATTAAAATTTGGGCCGGAACCAGCGGCTTTGAAGACATGATTAGAAATTTTTCATCCCAGAAAATCATCGAGTACTTGGACCATCCCCACCGGTCGGTTCGTATCTGGGTAATATTTTGAAGACTGAGAGCGTTCCTATTTGATTTAGCCACCCACTTTCGCACCGGTCGTTCATAAAAATGTAACACAATAATACTCAAATCTATTATCGCACCGGTTTCTTTTCGCTAATTATTTCGTATAAAGTTTGAATACTCTTCCGTACAGGCTTTCGACGTTTGCTCCCAAGACTGGATCTTGCGAAACATCCAGCCAAGCCTTACAATTTATTTCCTTGTCTTGTTGTGTCCAATTCCTTCCACGGGGTTTTGATGTACTCATTTTTTCACAACATATCACAATAAACGTGAAAAAAGCTAATAACACTTTAAAAACAAATCGGAAACACTAAAATTGAAATAAAAGTCTTCCAGATGAGGTTGTTTTAACGTTTCAACTGATTTTTTTTTTAAAAGCAACGCTCGCTCGGTTGGGTCAGGTTGTCAAATTTGCGAACTGGCTGCTCACCGAGCGAGCAAGTTGTCATTTTCCAACCCGGTTACTAACCACCGGTGCGGTGTCGCGTTGTCAAACAGGGTAACAGTTTACCGATATTGCCGTATTGGTGCGGTTGGTCTTAGTGAACAATGTTTTATTTAAACGTGTCCGAAGTAAAAAGGTTTGTGTTCCTTTTTTATCAATTATTAAAACTAAACACGATTAATCGAGCTACAATCTAAAACTTATGTTAGTCAAATGCATGTATATGAGTTTCAAACTATCTCAAACCGCACCTAAGGTTGCCTAACTCGAACGCAAAGGAAATCATAAAACTCAGATCCGAATGCACGATTTTCAGCAAAGACCAAATTGATTGATCTGGTAACCTTGTCCGCATCCACAGAGACTGCTGTCGCTCAGTCAATGCGTTAGAACCCCATAAGTTCCATATGATATTTTACACCTTACACCATGCAAGAAAGTCTTGCGCTTTTCGGTACAGCGACCATTCGTTCATTGCAACATTTGACAACGTCAAATCGACTGTCAAAAACTCTTGAACCACAAATCATAAATGACAGATTACTTCTTGACATTTGCATATGACAGTTAATTGCTTTTTAATTGGAAAACGTTGCAATTACTGAACTTGCAATTAAAAGCGTTGCAATTAACGAAATTGCAATAAGCGAATGGTCACTGTACTAGAATATTTGTTTTTGTTTTGATTCACTGTGTAATTTTGACATATTTTAGGGGTTGTTCCTTGTGAGCTATGTTTTAGGGGTGCTTTACCAAACTTGGGAGTTGGGACTTTCTGAGCTTAAAAATTCCACAACTGTCATAAGAATCGACTAAACTGAATAAAAGTATTGCAACACACACTTGAACATTGCCACACCCCTTAAAAGTATCGACTCACTAAAATGAGGTAAATTCATAACATTATATCTATAAATGTTGATAAGCTACAAAATATGAAACTTCAACAAAC
The DNA here is from genome assembly GCA_034211315.2 of Aedes japonicus. Classification (NCBI taxonomy): domain Eukaryota; kingdom Metazoa; phylum Arthropoda; class Insecta; order Diptera; family Culicidae; genus Aedes; species Aedes japonicus. The sequence continues at coordinate 23,390 of JASCZW010003634.1, forward strand.
TTGTCCGGAAAATTTAAGGCTTCCGGAAAGTGGAGAGTATGGTTCGGAATTCAGTCAATACGTGGGGTTGGGTGGCAGGAATAGAGAGCATTTTTGGAATGAGTTTAAATCGTTATCCCGACCACCTTACTAGGCTTGTTCGCGACAAAATCTGGACACCCCTAAATACATATATCTTTGGAAATACTTCATCAACGCGTTTTTTTTACACAGGTTGTTTTGAGCAATAACTCCAGAACGGAACAACTTATCGACCAAATTTAAATCGCATTTTACGTTTTGGGCAAAAAATAATCATATGGCAGTTTTTCAAAAATTCACAATTTTTGGTGTAAATACTCAAAATTTTAAAAATTGTATTTTGGCCATTGCATGGAAAGGTAACGCATACAAATAAAATCGAAGCAATATAAAATGTTTAAGCATGTGAATTTATCAACTCTATTTAGTCTTTTTTTACACGGTTCCATACTAAAAGTGGAACGTATCCCCCGTGCAAAAAAAACCTTAGAGTATTTCGCAGACTGATGGACAAACTTTTAGATCGAAGCTGGCGTCGAAAGAAGAGCAAGTGCGAAAAGCAGTTGTGTGCGGACGCAATGAAAATGCGGATCTGTCATTAAGAAAACTTGCAAAAAAGCTTGGTTTTCCTGCAAGCACTGTCCATGACGTTCTTCAATCTTTCGATATACGTTTGACAACAGCCAGGAAGGCTGGGAGCAAAGCAGAAACGGATCTCAGGAACCACCAGATGGAAGCGAAGGTGAAGCAAACATTGCAGAAGAGACCAGATCTTTCGGTACGTACTGTGGCTAGAAAAATAAAAATGTCCCTAACTTTCGTGTAAACTTCCAAGAACCGGCAAGATATGAAGTCGTTCAAGGTGAAAACTGTACCGAACCGTAATGATAAACACAATGTGACGGCTAAACCCGGACTCACTAGTTGCATCGCGAATATTTGACGAAGTTTCCTGCGTGATAATGGACGATGAAACTTGTATGCTGGAAGACTTTAAGCAGCTTCCGGAATGTCTTATTATACTGCCATGCAACGTAACAGCGTAGAGGAGCATTTAAGGACTAGGAAAAAAGCCAAGATTCCCAAAAATATTTGGTTTGGCAGGCAACATACAGCTGTGGTCGAGCATACCAAAGCTCCATCGCTACCGGAACGGTAAACAAGGAAACAGACCGTGAAGAATGCCTAAAGAAGCGATTGTTACCATTCCTACGCAGCCATGACGCTCCTGGCCTGATTTGGCATCTTGTCACTAGCGAATGGATTCCATGTTGTACCGAAAGAGGCGAGTCCACCTAACTGCCCGGAGTTGCGACCTATTCAGCGGTATTGGGCTTTCATGAAGAGAGAACTCTTTCAATTTAAACAACAAGCTACAACTACAGAAATTTTTCGAAAATCTTGGGAAAAGCTTCAAATCGGTTGCAGAGAAGTCTGCACAGATGGCTGTAGTAAACTCAAAAGTTAGTAGTTTCTTCATGCAGCATAATTAAGTAACTGTAATTAGTTTTAAGATGACAAATAATGCACGATTAAATGAATAAAAAATGCATCTTGGATTGAACTAACAGCAAATTTGTTTTACTCCAAATTTAATCTGTCCAGATTTTGTTGCGAACAAGCTTTATCACGGAAAACCAGGCCATTGACAAGCCTATATCAATAGCAGTGATTGACAGGATGCCCTGGGTCCAATTTGATTTTGGCCCGCTGTCAGCTGACAAATAGAAGTCTAGTCATTTGTTTTGGTTGTTTGCTTTGATGTGAAACACCACAGAAGGCGATCTTTCTGCTTTGTATGACGTGCACAACGAAAACGAGCAACAACAGACAAAACGTAAACGAGCAACAACAGACATAACTTACAATGTTGACATTATTTTGACAGCTGAGCGTGCTGAGATGTTGTCTACGTGATAAAGTGGTCCTTGTCATAGGCTTGCGGAAAACAGTTTGTCTTTCGCCGTTCCTCGATTTTGACGCATCTTCAGCCGCCAGCTCAACATAAACATGTTTACCATTTTTCAATTGTGTTTCCATCGAGGGATGTAGATGTTAGATAGGCTTCGTCGCAAATGTGTGTAAGAATCATCAAGTAAAAGTATTTTAGTTCATGATGAAGCATGGTAAATTAATGTTTTTCAGACTAGAACAACTGATCTACACTGATAATTTATTTTCGTAGATTAGCTTTCACTCGTTTCGTAAACATAGATTTTGTGCATAGTACGAATGTCTCGTAAATTGTATGAAACATTCATATGGCTTGTCATCTAACAAAAAGCTATCATCACACCATTTTTGTACAATGCACAAAATAAATTTCGTGAAGACCAGCCAATCGCCGCTTGTCTTCGATCGTACTCATAAGTGTTGGTGTTCCTGCTGGGGTGGCAGGAATTATTAATTTATCCCAAAATAGAAATGAAAGCGCTTTCGAGAGTGAGAACCTCATGCACAATACTCAAGTAACTTCTCACGAGTCAACATGGTTTAGTGAGATCATCCACGGACTTAATAACAGCTCTTCCCAAACATATAGGATCGAAACCCATGTCAGAAACATTACAAATTTATACCCCGAACCCTCGTGGTGCGCTTTTTTTCAATTACATTTTGAGTCGATAAAGTAGATCAGTCGTTCATGCACCACCAGAGAGACGATTCTTTTTTATTGGTAACAAATTACTCGTAGCTTTTTGTATTGTTTCCGTAGAATAAACGAATGTTCTTTCTGTGTCAACTAATGCTTCGTGTTTATGACAGTTATACGTTTGGCAATAAACACGAAGGTAGCTTCTTATAAAGTACAAATCAGTTTCGTTGCAGAAAACAACGAAAAGATTTGTTAGTCCTACCTTCGATTTCGTAATGTAAAAGAAAATTAATTTTCAGTGTAGTCTACTACTCTGTAGCAAGATGTAATCCAGAAACAATAGCAAGTGAATGCGAGTGAATGGCATATAAGGAGTGTATCGAAAAGTAGTTATAAACATTCGATGCGTTATTACGCATAAACTACTGTTTATATTTTTAGCGTGTAAGCGCCATTTGCTTTGTTTACATGTCAAAAATTATTATTCGGTTTATTCATTTCCGTTGATAAAGTTGTATTCAAAATGTCGCGAATTGAATTTGAGACTAAAGAAAATTCTGCACACTTGGTGCACCGAAAAGGGTGTTACTTACAACCAGATTGCGAAAAGAGTAAATGTTCACCCGGCAAGTGTAAAACGCATCATCGAAAAGTTTGGTAAGGAGTGCTCCCTCAAGGATTTACCAAGAAGTGGCTGAAACCCGGCTCCAGCAACCCCGATTTGGACCAAAAAGTTGTGGATTATATTCAACGGAACAAATCTGCCTCTACTCGCGATCTAGCCAAGAAGTTCAGGACCAGCATCGGAATGATTCAACGAATCAAGCGCAGGAATGACTTGAAGACGTACAAAAAGCAGAAAGTGCCCAAACAAACTCCGGAACAAAAGTCTCGTGCCAAAACCAGGGCTCGAAAGCTGTACAGCTGCATTTTGGACAATGTCGACCAGTGCATTTTTGATGGATGACGAAACATACGTTAAAGAAGATTCAAGAACGCTACCGGGGCCGCAGTTTTATACTAAATCTGTTGGGGAACGTGTGCCAACCGCAGATACGACTGTTGCGATGGAGAAATTCGGTCAGAAGGTGCTCATTTGGCAAGCTATTTGCACATGTGGCTTGCGTTCTTCAATTTTCTATACAAAAGGAACTATAAATGCTGAGATTTATCAAAAGGAATGTTTGAAGAACAGGTTGCTACCATTGTATAGAAAGCACCAGTCCCCTCCTCTCTTCTGGCCAGATTTGGCATCGGCACATTACGCCAAATCCACTCTACAGTGGCTGACGGAGAATAACATCAAGTTCGTAGAAAAGACATCAACCCACCAAACTGTCCCCAGTTGCGACCGATCGAACGCTATTGGGCAATAGTCAAGCGTATATTTAAGAAGGATGGTACAGTGTCCCAAAACATGACCGATTTTAAGAAAAATTGGGCAGCGGCATCCAGGAAGTGCACAAAGGTCACTGTGCAGAATTTGATGGCAGGTGTCAAATCAAAGGTACGGGCATTCTACAGAAATGAACATGATGACTAGTTTTTCCGTTTGGATCTTTTGTAAACATGTTAAGCTATAATAAACTGAAATAGTATGTTAATTTTAACCATGTTTTCATGCCTATTTTATTATTTGGAAGTTTATAACTACTTTTCGATACACTCCTTACACGTATGTCTGGACTATCGGCTTGATCGCATGACTGCATGATCAAGTTAGGCAGACCCATCATGACTGTTGCTTCACCTGATGCAAATCCCTTCAGATAATCCTTATACGGTACGTCATTTTTACGGAATACATCCACTATGGCACTGGCACTATACACACTTCTGTGGTTGGCTGCTGCTAACGGAATAGCTGCGTCAAATTGATCGTATCATTTCGGTATCTGCTACGTCACTAATGCATACAACCATCGCCAAAGTTTGTGTTGTGCTTATGTCGGTTGATTCGTCAATGATCAAGGAAAACATACAAACATCCTTGATTCAGCACATCATGCTGTTCCTCCGCTTATAATTTCACCAACTACAACGGTTGTGTTCATTCTTCCTAGTTTAAATTTTCTCAATACTGTGGAGCCTGTATTGATGGAGCGAATAATTCCAGCAAATTTTTCAATGGAGTTGAACGAAACGAAACCCTGTTTGCGTTGTCATGACTTCTTAAATATTCTGAATATTCGCGAAGGTGTTCAAGGTGTTCCATATACCACGTGGAAAATTGGGTTTTGAAGACCTTCCCTGTGTTTCCCTTCTTCCTTCCCTGTATTGAAATTCTGGCAAGTTTGGCGGATTTGCCTCCTTCGGCACAAAAACAACATCGTTGGCAACGTACCGCTCCGTCACCGACTTCGCGTAATGGAACGATGCCAGCTCAAAATAGAGTGTCACCTTTGTGGGACCGGAGGAAGGGCAGCATGGGCTTCTGGAGGCATTTCACCGTTGATGGTGCCGGTCGTTATGTACGACTTGCAAAATTTGCCGCACCCACAGATCGCCTGCCACACCAGGTACCTCTTGGAAAATTTGTCGACCTTCTTTTTCCGAAACTTCTCCGAATATCCAGGCGAGACGTGCCGGCGAAAAACTCCAGACCAGGGATTTGCTTGTCGTCCGCGTTAATGTACGGCTCGTCGTTCATCACGATGCATTTCGACTGCACTAACCACTCGTGGTACCGCTTCCTAGCGGGGCATTTGGTCACCGTATTCTGTTTATCGGTTCGGGTAGGCACCTTTCTTACCTTGAAGACATGACCTTCAGCCCGCTTCATTGTCTGCTGGACGAACCAGACGGAAGAATTGACCTTCTTGGTCACGTCCCGAATAGAATGGTTCGGATTGCGCTTGAAGAATCCTTCACCTTCCTGGTGTTCACGGGGTTCATTGTCTTCCGCTGCCAGCTCGCCGATGGGTCGTCTGGGACTCCTTGAACGCTGTTACCACACGAAACACGGTCGAATCGTCGATTCCGAATCGTTTCGCGATCCACTTGTGGGACTGGTCAGGATTTTTCACAATCGCAATAACCACTTGAACCCGAAAACCGAAATTTTAAACGCATATAAACATTATTTGCTAAGCTAGTTTTACCTATGCAATAAAAAGATATACACAAAAGAAAGTGTTGCATTTTTTTCGAGTACAATCTTTACGTCAAAACTGACCTCCAACAAATCCCAGGACAGTATTTTTACAGCAGAAAACATGAATGCAAAGTTCATTTCAAAAAGAAGGAAATGTCAAAATTCACAAAAAAATTTGTCATGCTGTCTGCACCTGTGGAAAGCGGTGAACTTATCGTCACAACAGTCACCACCAACGGTGAAATTTACAAGACTGACGGTGTTAAACCGTTAAATTACTTCCAGAACGTTCAT
>JASCZW010003635.1:0-43206 GCA_034211315.2 Aedes japonicus
CTGGTGATCCATCGAGTGCATCGCACAACGAGTGGCGACTAGTCCTGGAGCATAACATGCGAGGTCATTGGGCTGAAATCCAGTGGCATCAGAGTGTGTATAGCTGCAATAGGCGGTAGGCAAAGAGATGAACAATTTAGATACATGCCTGCGATGAGAATCTGGAAGACCCCTTCCCTATCCGCGAAAACAAGGCCGGGATAACTCTGTTGGCAGGAATCGGTCGAGAGTCAATTTGAAACGAACTGCCGTTAAAGTTGTTAAAGTTGGGAGTCACGACTGTTTCTGGTTGGTTGGGGCCTTCCTTGCGAAAGAAAAGCGCGGCCAGGAGGAAGAAGAGTGCGAGGTGCTACAACAGCTATGCATATGAAATACAAAAGTTCTACCAGAAACACAACGCATTCCGCAGAGGCTTCGTGTCGCGAGCTGAAATATGTCGTTATAAAAATGGGAGCATTCTTGCGGACGATTGTGAGGTGACCAATAGATGAAGGCAGCACTTCGATGAACATCTGAATGGAGTACAGGAAGGGGACCAAGACAGCAAAGGAAGTGCCATCGGAGTTGTAACAAGTGACGGAGATGTGCCACCCCGGTTGGAAGGGATAGCATCGAAGTAGAACTTATCCAAATGTGCCTGGACATGTTGGCCAATTACCTGCATCGATTGATAAGGGCATCTTCAGCGGTGGACTATTTTTAGAACAACTCTATACTTGATTTGCATCAACAAAACCAACTAAATTAGACCAACTTTGCCTTCTCCGCACCGGTGTTGTATTTCTTGTTGTTATACTCACCAACACCTGTCATCCGGTCAATTATTCAACATCAGAGATCAGAATTATTATTTTTTCAGAGGTTGGTATGACCAAATAATTTTTACAGTTAGTAGTGCGTCGTTAGCAGACGACGAAGAATGCTTGCTCTTTCGTATGGCTAAAGGTGAGAGTGTGGATGCATGCATGCAATCTAAACGATATTAGATAATGCTGATTTGTAATTTGGCAGTGGATAAACAAGAGCCGAAACGGAGTGGATCACGTTCTTGAAACACCAGAAGTATATAATTCAGCAAACGTCCCAGAAATTCAGGAAACTTCTAAAGATTTTTGGAGCTTTCTAAAAAGATAAGGAAACATTCCAAGGATTTTTCCATAAGTAAAAGGAGCTTCCTATAAGTTTAGGGATCTTCCAGGAAGCTCGAAAAACTTTCCAATAGTTCAGGGAACATCCCAGAAGCTCAGGGTACTTAAATTTTAAGAAGAATTTAAACGTCTTACTACTCGATAATTTTTTTTCGGCAATTCAATGTACTTCTCTGAGGATCCACCACTTTTCTTCTCAAAAGAGAGCGAGCAAACTTCGTGATTAGCTTGAAATTTCCAAAAAGTTTACTCAATTTCCGAGATATATATAATTTAATATTTAAAAACGATTTCTGGAAAAATCAAAGAATTTATCTTTAAGGTATCAATGCTTCCCCCAGAAAGCTTATCAAAACTGCCATAGTAGAATGCATCCTCGCCTCCAGAAGATTGACTTGAATATCCAGATCCCCACAAATTTCTATACATGTTGTTCTAAAATTTATCTGTATGAGCTATTTTCTTGTGCTAATCATGACCAATCCATCAATAAACCGATTGTTCACTTTGAAGACTTCATTAGTTTTCATTTCCGAGCAATCGAAATACTATTCGGAATCGGAATTTGCCATCAAATTGTCGTAAAATCCACAACAGTTACAATATCGGGAGCTTCCTCATTTCGAACTAGTCAGCGTTTTCCGAAAAATGCAGTGGCTGTAAAAAACTAAGAGAACCAATGAAACGAACAGCAATTCGCTAGCACCGGGAGCATTTTGAGGAAATTATCAGCTACACTTTCCGGCCACTTTCCGGCTCAAAAGCTGAAACTTTACTCATTAATTGATATTTTCAAGCAGCGTGTAGTGTTTTGGAACGGTAATTTTCGTTTTCTAAATTGCTCCGAGAATAACCACCACTGTTTGGACCACCGTTGAAGATGCCCTAAGGCTTCTCTCTGTTGGAGGATTTTGTTGCTACGTGTCTTTATCACACTTGATTCGTAGGTTCTATAGATTTAAATAAATATTGATAAGCTTCTAGTATGTTGACACTAAATCGAAAATCGTCTAGACTTTTTCGAAGTTATCTGTAATTCTTGAAACCCTCATTACACGAACGAGGCCACCAACACAAGATGAGGACGCTACTTTCCGTGAGGATGCTGAGAGTGTTGAGAAATTTACGTTTGAATCTTACTTCCCCTCTTTGTTTACAAAGTCAGATACGTCTGTTTGAAAAAGGATTCGAGTGTTGTTGAACAACTTTTTTAATCACCGTACCTGTGCAAAGACAGTTTGCTGCGAAAACTGAGTCATTTTAATATTTCTACTTTACTTGATCCAACACTGCCATAAATTTTACCCTATTTTGAGTAGTTTTTGCCTCACTTTGTAAATGTAACTGGAATTCACAAGTCGGAAAATCAAAAACATCCCTCGGATTTAAGTCGATGTTTTTGATTTGTAGGGTTGTCAATCCTTGTTACATTTATTAAAATTTGAGTGACTCCACGTTTGACGAAAGTATGCCAAAAACGACTAAAAATTGAGTTAAATTTGTGGCCGTGAATACTTAAGTAGGGTAGAGCACTTCTTTGGCAGTGTACTCAGTGGACACATTTCCGTTAATCATCGCTATTACTCACCCGAATTTAGACCAAACAATTTGATATTTCGTACTTTTATATCTGTTTTGGCAGCCGAAATAGCGCTCCACCGAAATAGAACTTGTCTTTTTCTGGTTCGCTTCGCCTCGCGAAGCAAATGTTAAGGCCAGTGACTGAGACTATATGCCCTCATGAACTTGTCCAAGGATCGCAGTTTGCACATCAGTTTTGTGACAAATGCGATACGCAAGTAGAGCCGACAATGCCTCAGCCTACTAAGCTTTGATTTGTAGCAAAGTATAATGGTGGCTGCGTCTCTGATATCCAGGCATTGTCTGGTAGTGTTGGATTTTTGACGCAGTAGAAAAAAATTACGTATTATACCAGAAGAGTACTGAATTAGAGCGAAGTAACAAATATTTGAAGTAAAACATAGAATCATCCGGGATGAATTGACTGAGTTCGACTTGCAAACACAGTGATAATTACAGCCAATCTTTTGTACCTATTGTTGGGATCTTCTTCTAAGCCTATGAATCAATTTAAAGAAACCAGACCACAGAGAAACCTCCGGAAATTTGTTTTCCCAAGAATGCCAGCAGTCCTGCAACTCTTCGCACTCACCTGCTTAATCGCAATGCCGTCCAGATTCGAATAATTATTATCAACGAGCAAATTTTAGAGAACATATACATTTCTACTAACATGATAGTATGTTAATCATTTTAACTAGCGCATCGTAGAACTTTATGTCAAATATAACATACTAAATCGAACCTCAATGTAGCCAGTAGCTTGCAGCAGTCATATTAAGTTTAAATACCACACTAACCGAAACCTGTGTCTGTGAAACGATAAAGCCAAAGAATACACGTGTTACTAACATTCTAACTGTACTTAATTGTCCGATCGTATCACCCATGCCCCTAATCATCATCCCGAATAACTGTCGCCCCTTCTAAAACCACGCCACTAAATCCAAACGAGTTCAATGAAACCGTTGATCGAAAACCGCCTTATTGTACCCGTTTTGAAGGCACTGGTAAACAAGTCGCCGCCCAGTGTTGTCTCGAACGTTGAGGTCGAAACCCTCCGGCAGAAGCTGCAGGACCAGGAATCGACCATAAACGAGCTTCGCGAGTTGATACAAAAGCTGGCCAGCGAAAACAACCAACTCAAATCCCACCTAGACTCTAAGGAATATGATGTGCAATTGTAAGTAGGATCGTCTTCCTTCGAGTGCGATTTTAAACTAACCCCCCGCTTGTTTCAGACGAATCGACAGTCACCTAAACGGATCCTCGGTTGGTGATCCGGAGGAAGTGGAACCAGCTTCCGACGGTCGCCTTTACTACAAACGCCCGGTGAGTATGTACGAAGCAAGGCAGCTACCGCGGGACGAAAACCGTCCTCCGATCACTCAGAGCCTATACTCGATGGCTCCGTTGGCGAACAACAACAACAACAACAATACTCCGGTGGGCGGTTCCAGCATGAATACCAGCGCCGGCTCGGATCTAAACACCTCTGGCGTTAGCCAAGCGCAGCTGCCCCTGTTCGAAGAAGTTAAAAAGCGTACCGATTTGGTAGCCAGGCGCATCAAAGAACTGTTCGCCACGATGCAAGACCTCTCCAAGACGGACGCATTTGTACCGTGTGCCGAACGGATACGGGTAGCGGTGGCTGAACTGATTGCCATCTTCCCGTCAACAATGCGCGAGGAAACTATACGGAATGCACTGAAACAGCTAAACTACAACACCAATCTGATTCAGACCGAATGCACCCGACTGCAGCGCGCGTTTGCCGAGGAAGGTAGCCTCTCGGTGTTATCCGATAGCATTAAGCTAAACATGGAACAGGTTCGGGGTTGTGCGTACGATTTGGCCATGTCGACCAAGATTTTGATAACACACTTCCAGCAATCGTAATCCGAGTTGGGATGCCTGGTCAGAACAAGATTTCGACAAGTACCACAATATTAATCCAAAAGGACCAATAAGCATAAAATAACCAATATAGATAAAGACAATCAAACAATTTCATTTAGTTCTACTAGCTCAACAATATTTTGTACCCAGACATACTAACATACAGTAATTATTGAAGCAAAGAGAAAAGCAAGTATTTTTACAGTGTCGCCACCTACTGGATGATAACAGTGTTGTTTGCCGAATGTGCCAAATCCCCTTTTTTTTACTAGAGAAGTATTTTTTAACAATATTCAACGGAAACTACATTTTTACTACAAGCGTATTTATCGACACTATATTTTTTTTAATTTTAAGTTTTAACTAAATGTATCGTATTAGCATAGGTAACTTATTTGATGGTATCACGAAAACACGCATTCTAACATCAATCAAATCCATACAACTATACAAACTACTCTGGTAACCAACCAGTTGGAAAATTTAATTGCAATCTAGTGCTGTCCAGCGCAGCTAAGAAGGAATTTGATGAGTTTTATATTTTTCGCATATGAGTTTTTCACCACAAAAAAAAAGCAAATTACCGAACTTGTTGGTTACCTTGGTAGGTCATTAAATGTGTGAGTATTTCAGCCCTACATTGTGGTTTCGTAATTAAGACCCAGTTTATAGAAACAATGACAATCGATTAAAACTAGCAACAATATAATTTTACTACTCATGAATCCATTTGTTTTGGAGTCTGTCCGAAAGTCTCTGTTGATTTGATGCGAACAGTCTGTTTTTAAGCAAGGTAAGTTTAACTGAACCGAAGTAGGCGACGGTTATGACTTTTTTTGTTTATGTACAAATATACAACATTTTCAATACCAAATTAGTACTTCTTTAATTTTGTTGTTTGAAGTTTTTTATATACAGTGTGTCTCATAGTAGGTTTCACTTTTTTAAGTCTTGGTTTATTTCAGCTGGGTAATTTTAACAGCGGAATTGATTATGCCCGTTTTGAGTGATTTTTTTTTTGACAGCTTATCGCTGAAGATAAATAAGTAATACCGTTTGTTCATATTTATCAGCTACCATGGAAGCCATACGGGAGCAAGTTTTAAAATTACATTTGCAAAAGCTTAAACCGTCGCAGTTCGGGGTGTGTAAGCGTTTTGAACGGTTCAAGTAAAGTGGAAATGTCCACATTCGACACAAAGGAGGTGCCAGACGAACTGCCGGAACGAAGAAAAAGATCAAATGTGTGGGGGAGCAAACAAGGCGTAATCCGGCCGCATCTGGCCGTAAATTGCGCAAACAATGCTTCAATGAACAGGCTCCTCAGACATGATCTGGAATGCAAGCCGTACAACGGATTCACGGGTTGACGGAACGTCAAAAACTAGCCAGGCTCCAAAGAAGCAGAAATTTATTTTCGGATGAAATGCTCTTCCTCCTTCAGGAACGTCATAATCAACAAAATGATCGTGTGTATGGCAAAAGTCTTGCCAATATTCCAAGAGATAAACTAGCTGTAGAACGCTATCAAAATGTATCGAAAATCATGGTATGGCCGTTTCACGAAAAGGAAAACGTCCTCTTCTTTTCATAGAACCTAACGTAAAAATCAACACTGAATATAACATCGATCAGGTTTTGAAGAACCATATGCTTCCGCATGCTTTAACGCTGTATGGGAATATACCATATTGTTTCCAACAGGACTCAGTTCCAGCTCACAAGGCAAAGAAGACACAAGCTTGGTGCGCGGAAATTTGCCCGATTTCATCACAAGCGAAGAATGGTCTGCATTTTCACCGGATCTCAACCCAACCCACTTGACTACTTTGTTTGAGGTTATATGCTTCAACATATAGGCCCTACGAAAGGGCTTACTTTAGATCGATTCAAGAAACATTAGGTTGATATTTGGGATCAAATGCCTCAGGAAATCGTGCGTGCCAGCTGCGATGAGTTTACAAAGCGTTTGCGTAAAGTTATCAAGGAAAAGGACGAGAGATTGGAATTGAATTAATATGGTTTATTTCTATAACATGTATTTTTCAAGTAAAAAATAAATACTATGATTTGATTGATTTGTTTTGCTGTAATCCCATTTTGTTTTAGTGACACCTATTGTGAGACACCCTGTACATAAATATGAAATGCTGATCGAGCATTGAAGAACGTAGAGACGTAAATACGAAGCCATTCAACGATATGCGGCTGTGCATCTTGCATACGGGATCAAGCCCCTATCACTTCGAAGTTTTCTGAGCACAAACCTCAAATTATATTAGGATTTCAGGCGTGAAATTCTCAAGAATTGTTCGCTCCACTGGAGCATCAATTGGTTAGCAATTTCAGCGTTGTTTATTTTGATTTGTTTGTCATTTTTAGTCTAAAAAATCGCGAAGTGATAATTAATCTAACCTATAAATAATATGAAAAAAGGACTCCCTCCAGTTTCACCTTAAGGTGAATCGCTGCTCCGTGTTTTTATTCCTATCTTTTATCTCTTTCTCTCTCTCTCTCTCTCTCTCTCTCTCTGTCCCAAACTTACCTTGCTATATCAAATTGATAAATCTCGATTGTTAGTGAATGAACATCGAATCGAACTCCTTCAGATGGCTCACAGCAAGTAAGCATGCAAACTAATGCGATTAAATTTTCAATATCTAGTACAGATTCTGAGTTATATCAATTCTAAATGTTGACGTAATGGCTGCCGTCGAGAATGATTCAGCGTAAGGCTTTCAGGCGTGAAATTTTCAAGAATCGTTTGCTTCACTGAAACATCCATTTGTTAGCAATTTGAGCGTTGTTTGTTTGGGTTTGTTTGTTATGTTCAGTGTCAAAAATCGTGAATTGAAAATTTACCTAACCTACAAATCATATGGAATAAGAACTAAGTCCAGTTTCACCTTGACGAGGCAAGCGAGCGTGGGTAGTCTTCCTTGCGAACATAGGGCAAAACAAATGTGCAGGGTGTTCCAAGGGGAACAACATCTCCTAATATTGACATAATATGGCATTATAATACCACGTGTTAGCCTTGAAGAAACGACAATGTAAACACAAGAATATTGATGTGGCATTTTATCGAGTGTCAGAGATAGTTTTAAGTGCAAGTAATCAACACATATTTATTGGCAAAAATCCATGTAAAATTCCTCATTATATTCATTTATACACATGAACACAACCTTCTCAAGAACACAAATGAAGTTTTATGTAGCAAATGAAAAGCATGTGTGGCCACCAAGGGGTGGATCGCTCAGCACACTTTTCTTCTGTGCTATTTTGTTCAAGTGTTTCTACAGGCGTTGCAATGTTCTGGGTGTTCCCGTATTATGCCGAAGGTGCCGATGTGACAGTCAAAAAGTTTATTATTTTGCTGTGCCTGGTAACCAACAACGTATATTGGCAAGGATGCTGGTTTCTTGTTTCTATAAGCCCAACTGTCAAAAGTGTGCCGTGCCACACATGCGGCATGTATTGAAAATCGAAGTTCCGCAGTTATGTAACAAATTCGTCTAGTGTGCAAGACATCGTGTCTGGCACACTTTTCTAAGCGACTTACCCTTGGTGGCCCCACATAGTGGTTATGTGTTAACGTGTGGTTACAAAGAGATATCATTTGTTGATTATATTGCAAAAAATCTGAGATGGGACACATAGATATTATCATTGCTTTTTTATCAGTGTAGGAAAGCAAATTTTTTGATTATTAATAAGTTGTCGCGCGGTTAAGACGCATTCAGTTTTGTTTGAATCAATAAAGTTAAGTTTGAGTTACAGTCCACTCGATTGCTTCGTATCTGATTTCCGAGCCGGATGTCAGATTAGTGGATGAAGAAATTAGATTCGTGGTTCGTGCGCGAAACTTGAAAGATTGACGTGGATTTCGGCTTTTGCGACGGTGAAGTGAACCCAATTGCATGCGCTGTATCGGGTAGTGTTTTTCGATTACTGCGATAGTCGAAAATTGTGTCTGTGCCCGGTTGAGTGACCGAAGAAAGCATCTGGTGACTTCTGGACAGCTGCTGCTGTTGCTAGTCGGATTCAATAAGAAAAATAATAGCTTTATGCCTGATGTTTTTGCGATTTGGAAAAGTGAAGAAAGTGTTGTTTTCGTTGACGCCATTTTTTACACTAACTCGTAAAGTCAGTGTGCCTCGTAGAGTGCGTGAGCAGAAAGACGAGGCTGAAAAACAGCGGAAAGAACAGATAATGGCGGAAAGTGTAGATGTGTTAAACCAGTGTGGTGTTTGCTGGCCATGATCCCAACTTGCCTTGAAGCTGTACTTTAAGATAGTCGAATCTGCATATGAGGAGTACAACCATTTTCAGAATCGTATTTATCTCTCGGATCCACATAAGAGGACAGGATTCGAGCCGAAATTCATTGAATTTGAAGAACTGTACGAGTTTGTTAGAATTTCAGTGAGCGAGATGATACATCACTTCGAGGACAAGGAAAAGGCCGTTTCGGATGCAGCTGCTTTGCAGAGAGAAAAGCAGTTTATGGTCAGGAAATTTTCGAGTAATGCAGGGGCCATAGCCGAACGTGCTGGTACGAGAGGTGTGCAGGAAAGTTCCGTACGGTCTCGAATTTCACCATCCTTGCTGATGTAGCAAACACCGTTGCCGACTTTTGACGGTCGGTACTAGCACTGGTACAAGTTCAAGGCAGGGTTTTGCGATATTGTTGACCGGTGTACACAGGATTCGCCAGCGACGAAGCTACATTATTTGGACAAGGCGTTAGTTGGAGATACGAAGGGGGCAACCGATGAACAAACCCTTATAGAAAATAATTACAATGGCGCGTGGAGAATTCTGATTGATCGGTATGAGAACCTATGGATGGTGATTCATGGCAACGTAACAAAGTTGCTGAACCTGAAACCGATGGCTAGAGAGTCGTCATTTGAGTTGCAAAATTTGATCGATGAATGTACGAAGCTTGTGGAGCCCCTGGAGTTCCATAATTTATGATAAACTCAAGATGTATGGTATGTCCGAGGCCATCTAAACTACGTTGCTGACGTCGAGGTTGGATCTCAGTAACTATCTTGCGAATACAGCAAGCTACCGGTGTACAAGGAGACGATTGCATTCCTGCGAAGGCAATCTCACGTCCTTAAGCGATGTTAGCAAAACGTTACTTTAACGAAGAACAAAGCTGTGACACTCAATGTGACGACAACGAAGGCGGATGACAGATGCCCTGTGTGCGGTACTGCACATTCCATCGAAACATACGGAGTGTTAAAAATCTAAAGGTTTATGAACGGTGCTCCCTTAGCTCAGTCAGTAAAGGCGCTGCTACAAAGCAACACCATACTGGAGGTAGCCTGGTTCGATTCTCGGTTTGGTCTAGAAATGTTTCGTTAAGGAAAATTTCTCGACTCCTTTGGCATAGGGTATGATTGTATGTGCCACATGGTGCAAATGGTACCTGGCATCGAAAGCTCTTAATTAATAACTGTGGAAGTATATTAAGAACCCTAAGTTTAGGGCAAGCAACAAGCTAATTGCGAAAGCAATAAGCTTGAAACGGTAAGAAAAGATGATGAACGGTACATAAAGGCGAAACAATTGGGATTGTGCTTTTGCTGCCTGCAACGAGGACATCGGACTACCTGTAAGAACAGCAATACATGTCCAAATTGGACGAAGAAGCATCATGCCTTCATGCACCCGGAAGAGAAGCAGTCTGTCACTTCTGAAACATAAGCACCTAAGGCAGTCCAGGAGAAAAACGCAACTCAACCGTTGAGTGCAGCGAAATGCACGATTCCGATTATGTCAATGCAGACGAAGCAGATTTTGTTGGCAACAGCAGTGGTGATGGTCTACGATTCCAATGAAGAATCGCACAAGTGTATTGAAGCGATGACCAACTTTATGTCGACTAGAATGGCGGAGCTGCTGCGACTTTGGAAGGAGAGTGCAAATGACCCGATAGATGGAGTTAACGGGATGAAGACAATAGTAAAATACAAGGTAAATTCTAAAGTGGTATCCAGAACAACCAAATTTGAGTCGTCGTTGGATTTTCTGATTGTCCCTCGAGTAACCAGCGCATTGGCAGCAATGAAGATTGACCCACAGAGCTGGAACATTCCTGATTCGGTGCTGCTAGCTGATCCGGACTTCTACGAGCCAAGTCGCATTGACATGCTAGTCGGTGCGGAATTATTTTTCGAAGTGCTGCAAGAAAGTAAGATTAGATTGTTCTCGCATTTGCCATTGCTACAGGAAAGTCGACTCGGTTGGCTCAATGCTACAGTTACCTAACGTTACAACAAATTTTAAACATCACTTTTCTGTGCTAAATTTACCTACAATTTTTATATTTCCTCTTATTCCTTTTCGATCCTTGTTTAGGCCCTTCGGGTAATGGATATCGCATTGGAAAATTCCTCTTCGGTCCTGCGGATTCTGATAATTATCTGTTTGGACGTCGATTTGAAGTAATTTCTTCTGCTACTTTGGCAAATAAACGTAAACGCAAAGGGCAATCTATTAATTAGCCTTCAAATCAAATTAATGTGAGTAATCAATTTTATATGCTCACAGATGATAAGAGTGATCCATCATCTAACCAAAATGGGGAAAAAGTTCCCCATATTGTTATAACAATTTCGGATTTCCATGCTTTTCGCAAGGAAATCACAACATTTGTTGAAGGTATGAAATGTTCCCTTCAAATTTCCAGACGAGGTGTATGCCGTTCGCTTGCAGAAACCTTGGACGGATTCAAACGTCTTCTTGAGTATCTTACTCAGAAGAACCACCATTTTTTCACAAACGACACCAAAGCTGAACGTCTGTTCAAGATTGTCTTGATAGGTCTGCCCAGTGGTGAATCTCTGGAAGAAATAAAAAACGAATTACGAAATTACTTTGAATTAGCCAAGTCAATTGAACTTAATAACCTTTAGGCTTTAGAACAAGCAAGCCTTTTGCTCCACGTCCGAGTGAAGTGGGAATATTTCAAGAAGACTGGAGCAAATTTCCAAAGCCTCACCCAGTGCCCTAAGGGCCAGGGATGGGGTCACGGAACAAAGCTGCCATATGATTGGTAAATGCAAGAAGTGTGGTGTTTCCTCGCACACTAAGGACCACAAAAATATAGACGTTCAAATTGTGGTGAAAACCATAAATCAAATTTTTGGGAGTGCAAGACTCGCCAAACATTTTTCTGAAGAATTTGATTTAGGTAGCATTTCCGCTCCTAAATTAGAATTTTTACAGCAATCGTTGATCGATATGCTAAAAACTAATTTCATGTTTGATGGTATTAAATTTGCTAATATTGTCATGACACAAAAATTCAGAAATGGATTTTAAGTCATTAAATATTTTGAATTGGAATGCTCGATCCATCAGAGATAACGAGAATGAGCTATTTAATTTTTTTTAGGAGTTCATAACGTGCATATTCATTAATTAGACCGGTAGTTCTCTACGGCCACGAAACATGGACATTGCTAGTGGAGGACGAACGTGCCCTTGGAGTCTTTGAACGGAAGGTGCTGCGTACCATCTACGGTAGAGTGCAGATGGAAGACGGAACGTGGAGGAGGCGAATGAACCACGAATTGCACCAGTTGCTGGGAGAACCTCCCATCGTACACATCGCAAAAATCGGTCGACTACGACGGGCTGGGTATGTCGTAAGAATGTCGGACGACAGCCCTGTGAAAATAGTTCTCGAAAACGAACCGACAGGTACAAGAAGAAGAGGCGCGCAACGAGCAAGGTGGATCGATCAAGTAGAAGGCGACCTGCTGACCCTCCGCAGACAGAAGAGGCCACGCCGGCCTTAGTCTGATTGGTAAGGTAAGGAAACGTGCATATTGCTGTTATAACTGAGACTTATCTCAAGCCTGCCCATAATGTTAAAAGAGATTCAAATTATTTTGTCTACCGCAATGATCGCCTCAATGGAGCTGGTAGTGGCGACCCATGCTGACATCGGTACTGATCACTTTCCAGTTACATTTGAAATATCTCAAGAAATCATTTCTAATTCAGTTCTACTTTCAACTACCATAGAGCTGACTGAGATCAATATCGAACGTATATGGAATACAACTTTGATCCTGTAACTCTACTGTCTGTAATCCCGGTAAATGCTCAGTAGCAAGAGACCTTACTACTGGGTAATCTGGAGGGGCTTCGCGAACAAATTGTGCGGATACTGTCACCTGATTATATTTTTTTTGAGAAATGAGTACTAAGATACAAAATGGAGGCTTTATTGAAAGAACTATTGGGTGTGTTGGTTTGGTGGAAAATGGCTACTATTGTGGGTGTGGTGTAAAGTGGGTGGTTTTATTGTTCTTCTGAGAGGGGAAGTCTCCTTTGCGGTTAGGGAGTACTCCCGAGACAAGTCGCTTCTTGACAATTGTCGGCCAGAGGAAGCGAATATCCTTTGCTTTTAGACTTAGCGACCACTGGGGTCACTAAGCCGTATCGCGTGCGCGTCGGTTGACCTCGTCTTCGGAGCAGATAGCGGTGTCTACCAAAACGGTAACACAAAAGGACCTGTGAGGGTATCGAGTGGATTTAGCTCAACTGTGTAATTATTCTGCTCATTTAAGGCAATCCACCTGCCAAGTTACCTAAATTGAACTTTAAACTGATCTCACTCGAAGCTGTATTAGCGACCACTCACTACTTTACCTAAGACACCTTTCACACGCGAACGCCTGGACAATTCTGAGCAATGGTTGAACATTCGTGGCTCCTTTGACCCTTCGCTTTGCTATGTCTTCCTACTATGTATGCATACTCCATTTTCCGTTTTTCGCCTGAATCATCTTCCAATAGTTACCCACTGACATGGAACCTCACCCGACTTTACTGTTATACAATTTGATTTTTTTTTTTCGAATCCCTACTAACAAATTACACTACTGAACATATTTACTTAACCCTACTAATCAACACCAAACAAATGTATAAAGACGTAACAGTACATTTAAAATAATAAGCACAAATTAAAAATCACATAAATTCTGTAACAAACGGTTACAATCCTAATGTTCCATTGCAATCAAAAAACCTGTTTGGAACCTTTCCAAACCTTGTTAAGAAGTTTGAGAGCTCCCATAATTTCAGTTTGGGTCTTGCTAGTCCTATTGAGCATCGGGTTTCCAGCGTTTCCAGGGATTATCTGAATATTTTCTCTCAAGAAAATATTTGTGATGATTCTCGGGGAACTGAATTGGATGAAATAATACTTCCCCGATAAATATAAAAATGCAAAAGTCGTACCTATTTTGAAGCCAGACAAAAATCCAGCTAAAGCTTCTATCTACTCGAGCTGACTTATTTCTGACAGACGGGAACTCAATTTTGACAGACATCTTATCGAAAGTTTTTTTTTCACTGCTGGTGACTATTCTCACTTCACCGAGTGGCAAATGTAACTTCGATTCTCGGAATAACCCTCTTTTTGCCCCCTCGATCTTGAATCATAAACTCCACAACCGAACAAACCAATTTTCGCCCTTGTGAGTGCTATTTTAGTTTCTCTATTGATCATGAATGTTACTTTGCTTCGAATCTAAATAAAAGCTATTTGCCTTTTCTCAAACAAGATATCCCAATGTTTGCGAGAATCCTATAAAAAAACAATTAAAGTGCAGACGTACTACCTAAATTGAAGCATACTTTGGATTCTAAGCAAGTGCAAACACATTTTCTTAAGCAATTACTATACAGGACCTCGATTTCGGACGGCCTTCCATAAGCCATGCACTTCAAACCAAACCAAGCAAAAGGTCCAATCAAACATTGTTGGATTTCATCTTCAATTTTGTTTTTCGTTCCACAACATTCATGTGACATTTTCGGTATTAAAATGAGTATATCTCGCGTTCATAGATTAAGGGATCAGCAGCCAAGGGATGTAAGTGTTCAAAAAGTTAAAATTGAGTAAAGCATAACAAAAGATCATCAAAACTTAAAATTATATACTGAAAATTTTTGGAAAGATTTGGCCGCTTTTTGCCATTTTACAGCGATCAAAAGAACGACTCGTTTATAATGCCCCATGCAATTTTTTTAGGATCGAAGAATACAGACAAATTTGAGCTTGTTTTCTCTAAGGCTGTGTTAATTTTGATTTTCACTTGAACTTGACAGATGGAAAATCTCCCTATTAAGTCTGCTACTCGAGCTGATTTATTTCTGACAGACGGCATCTCAATTTTGACAGACACCTTATCGAAAGTTTGTTGACCAATAATATAGGGATTAAAATCTATTAAGGGGACCTTCTCCTGGTTGAACACGAAAAAACCTCTTTTTTTGAATTTTTCTCACGCCGAGACCAAATAAGATAGACGGTTAATTTGTTTTTTATTTTTTATTAAATACAAAAAATTATTGAAAAAAAAATTTTTTTGACCAAAATAATGTGACACGCATCCGCTAGAGGGCGCTGGAAAAAAACGGCTTTTCTAGCTGTTGCCAAGATATCTCTTGAAGGAAGTTTATGAAATCAAAAAATCAAACGGGAATTGTTAGTAACATGATTTTTTATAAGATGGACTAAAATGAAGAAGATCCGATCAAAAAAAAAAAAATAAGCGGACTTTGAAGAACATAGTGTTATTTTTGTCCTTTTTTTGAATATTTAAGCCCTGTAGAAATGCAACCGGACCACCTAGGTCAAAGATTTTAGTTCATCTTATGAAAAACTAATAGACGAACAAAATAAGCCCAAGTTGAAGAAAATCCGACTATTTTTACTGAAGTTATCGTGGAAACAGTTGCAAAAAAATGCATTTCGAAAAAAACGCATTTAAAGAAAAAAAAAAAACACTTTTTCGGCCCAGTATTTTCGCAAAAACGACTTGAAATGTCAACTTACTTTTCAAAATATTTTAGGAGAGTGTTCTAGAGGTATTAAGGAATCCATTTCTTCAAAAAAAAAAAATCGATTTTTTTAAAGGTAACCAGGAGAAGGTCCCCTTAACCGATTATTTTTCATCCGTCAATTTTGGGTAAAATTAAAATTAATTTGCGAATTGGAACACAGCCTCAATAAGATTTTTGTCACTCACAACCCTTGGCTTCTAACCCCCTCAATTCTATGAGGGCCCAATATAGATTTTCTCTCATGCTAATATTATGGTTGGTTGACATGTTACATTGGTAGCTTTGCATCGTTTGGGTTTAACTTGAATTATACATACCACTATTCGCCATATTTGGGAATCACTTCAATGCATATTGGAACACTCACCCCTCAAAACTTTCTCGCTAAGGACTGTTTATTAAAGAAAGTGGACACCTGTTTCTTAAAGAAACATATTTATTTTCGAACAAATTCATCATATATATGACATAATTCACGTGAATTCGAATATTTACTTCTCATTTCTGAAGAATGCTCGCACTTTTCTCTTTAGATTCTGCACAACATTTATTGACCAAATTTTCTTGAAGCAAACAACAGAGCTTGCTTCTCTTCCATCTTTCTTAAGATGCCACTTAATTATTGCCCAGTATCTTTCGATAGCACGCTGTTCAGGGAAGTTTGGGGGATTTTGACATTTTTCGGCAAAATCGACTTTTTCCTTCTTGAGCATCTACAAAGTTGCAGAAGAGTAACGAGCAGCTAAATACGGCCAAAACAATGGTGGATCCGTACGGTTTTGGTAGATGGGTAGAAGCCATTTAATGATGCATTCTTTTCTGTAATTTCTGTAAACTCAAAATCTATGTTGAAGTCCTACCGTTAAATGTGATCAAAAGAGTCATCCAATTTTAGGTAGATTGCAGGTCTCCCGTTTCGCTCATGAGCCTTGACGACAAGAAAGTGGATTTGGACGAATTGACGTTGTATGAAACTGACATAGAGCTGATGAGTTACTGCGGAAGCAAGATCGATGTTTGCGGTTACGTGAAAGCGGAGGAACATCACAATGATGGTTCGAGCTTGATGTGGTTGTTCGTTGTGAAGACAGGACGCCATCCCTGGCTGGATCGTGAGTGGAATTTAGTGTCCTGCGTGGGAGCTACTGCTGTTCGTACCCCTGGTAGATCGATGTCTGGTGCCGTAGGAAATCTTATTGAACAATTTACTCGTGTGTAAGATTCGTCGGTGGGTACGATTCGGGGCGTTAAGGTTGCACTTAACTTCAAGCCGGACAGCAAACCGGTCTTCATGAACGCGCACAATTCCTTTTGTCATTCGTGAGACGGTGGAGCAAGAAATCAAAAGCATGGTCGATATCCAATACTGAAGAAGTTGAAGCATAGTTTCTGGGCGACCCCTGTAGTTCCGGTCATGAAGTTTGCGAGTCGAGTTCGTTTGTGCGGTGACTATAAGGTTACGATTAACGAATGCTTCCTGGCCGTCGAACATCCCATGACGACCATCAACGAGCAAAGCCCTAAGCTTGAACACACATCTTGGCCTCTACCAACCAACGCGTCTGATGTACGGAGTATCTTCCACACCAGCTATTTTTCAGCGAGAGATTTCTCAGCTACTGGCCGATATTCCCGGAATCTCAGTATTCTTATATGACATCAATGTAACTGGCCCTACCGAGAAGGAACACCTGCAATGGCTGAAAATAGTACTACAGCATTTTGACCAACATGGTATGCGGTTGAACGTGACAAAGTGTGAATGCTTCGCAGAACACATCGAGTACATATTGCAGGTTCGTGGTTGACAAGGAAGGAATACGGAAGATGAAAACCAAAGTTAACGCTATACAGGAGATGCCGAAGCCACGTAACCTTGAACAAGTTAGAGCCTTTGTTGGTCAAATTAACATTACCGCCGATTCATGAGGAACATGAGCACCCGGATTTACCCAATACACAAACTGCTTATGAAGAATGTCATCTTTGAGTGGGACGATGATTGCGAAAAGGCGTTCTAAAGGGCGATACGGTCAAAATTTGGTCAATATCAACTTGACGTATTTCTTTCAATTTTGCATTTAAAAAACCTGAACACCCCTCATTTTGAAGGTGTGTGTGTAGAATGTTGCTCCTATTTTGATTTTGGAATTCACTCTTCAGTTGTCAAAATGCCGTCCAAGCAAGAAGAGCAGTGTATCAAAATTTTGCTCGCGCATCGCGAAAATCCGAGCTACTCGCACGCAAAGTTGGCAAAATCGCTAAAAGTTGCCAAATCAACCGTTACAAATGTAATTAAAGTGTTTGGGGAACGTTTGTCGACAGCCAGAAAGTCTGGATCGGGGGGAAATCGAAAACCGGAAGCCGCTGAGACGACTAAGAGAGTTGCCGGTAGTTTCAAGCGAAACCCTAACCTATCTCTCCGAGATGCCGCAAATAAGCTGGGTGTATCGTCTACAACCGTGCATCGAGCCAAAAAACGAGCCGGACTATCGACTTACAAGAAGGTAGTGACTCCAAATCGCGATGATAAACAAAATACGACGGCCAAAGCGCGATCCCGGAGGCTGTACACGACGATGCTGACGAAGTTTGACTGCGTGGTAATGGACGACGAAACCTACGTCAAAGCCGACTACAAGCAGCTTCCGGGACAGGAGTTTTATACGGCAAAAGGAAGAGGAAAGCTAGCAGATATCTTCAAGCACACGAAACTGTCAAAGTTCGCAAAGAGATATCTGGTTTGGCAAGCCATCTGTACCTGTGGCTTGAAAAGCAGCATTTTCATAGCTTCCGGGAGTGTCAACCAAGAAATTTACGTGAAAGAGTGTTTGAATAAACGTCTGCTGCCTTTCCTGAAGAAACACGGTTGTTCCGTACTGTTTTGGCCGGATTTGGCATCTTGCCATTACGGTAAAAAGGCCATGGAGTGGTACGCCGCCAACAACGTGCAGGTGGTTCCCAAGGACAAGAACCCTCCCAACACGCCAGAGCTCCGCCCAATTGAGAAATACTGGGCTATTGTCAAGCGGAACCTAAAGAAGACCAAAAAAACTGCTAAGGACGAGCAGCAGTTCAAGGCAAACTGGCTTTCTGCGGCGAAGAAGGTGGACAAGGTGGCTGTACAAAATCTGATGGCAGGGGTCAAGCGTAAGGCCCGGCAATTCGGATTTGGAAAAGCGGAAGCCTAACTGAATATTTTTCCTGAATTTTATACTAATTGAACTTGAAAAAGAAATTTAATTTGATTTTTTAAATAAACGATTTCACCGATATACACGCGTTTTCCCTTGACCAAATTTTGACCGTATCACCCTTTAATGGGTCGAAAAGAAGATGGAATCAGACAAAATGTTGGCACATTATGACCCAAAGCTTCCACTAGTGCTGGCAACCGACGCCTCATTCTATGGTGTTGGCGCTGTACTGAGTCATCTGTACCCGAACAAACCCGAAAGGCCGATTCACTATGCGTCTCAAACGCTGAACAGATCGCAACACAATTACATACAAGTTGTCAAAGACGCGTATGCGATCATTTTCGCGGTAAAAAAGTGTTACCAGTACCTCTAAGGCCGAAAATTTATTCACGTAACCGACAACAAGGCCGCTGTTCAAATCTTGGCACCTCATAACGGACTTCCGACCTTGGGTGCTTTGCGGATGCATGCAGCACTATACGCTATTTCTAAACAACCCAAATTTGAGAACGATGGACTCTAATTCGTCGGAAGTATGGCTACCCAAAAGTAAAGATAGTTCGTAGTGGTAAAATGGCAAACAGTCAACATCGGCTTGAATCCGATCGAATCCGATCCGATCGATGTTTGTCAACGTGTTACTCCTGTCCATCTTTACTCGCTTTTGGATAGCCATACTTCCGACGAATTTGAGTCCATCGTACTTAAATTTGGGTTGTTTAGAAATAGCGTGTATGCTGTCTTCCTCGAATCGTTTGATTATGAGATTCGATCTTCGAAGCAGAATGCGAATGGGGACGCAATGTTTAGACTGTCGATCCAAGATGCGAATAACCAACATCGAGTTGAAGAAGTAGATCTTGCCTGCCACAGCCGAATAAATTTGCGGAGTGCACCAAAGGAGATTCCAACGTGAAAATTTTGCTGTAAAGCCCGAAGATAGTGTGAACACGCAAATGGCTGTAATCCCTGGTATAACACTTGATCCTGCGGACTTGGGCACGGCTTACCTCTGAAGCGGTCGGGAGCGAAAAAAGGATGAGTCAAAACGGAAGACGTTAAGGCCTTCGGTTCGGCGATGCTGACGCTCGTGTGAGTTCAGCAACAGTGCTCCTAGTTAAAGGATTTAAATCGACATAAGGCACAAGGTTAAGCTCTTTCCATACTAGCGGTGGTGTAGGCTACACAGATAGGAAGAAATTTTGCAGGACGTGACAGATTCGGCATTAACCAAGGTGAATTTGCGATACAGAAAGTTTTTCTGATGAGAGGTTTTCAAGTATACATCCCTGGTAAACTGCGACGAAGAGTACTGAAAGAGTTACACATGGGACTTTTCGGCGTATCCAAAATGAAATTCTTGGCTCGTACGTATTGTTGGTGGGAGACCATCTATCGTTATATCGAGGAACTATCAAGAGACTATATAGAATGTGCTAGAGTACGGAAGAATGCTGTAACATCATCAACGCTATGTTGGGAACACGCTACAGAACCATTTCAGCGTATCCACATTGATTTTGCGGTACTTCTTTGTGATCTTTGACTCCTACACAAAGTGACCGGAGTAGAGTTCCGTCGATTGTCGTCAGTGATCGTGTGGTCTAGTTTAGCTCGGACCAGTTCCGGCTTTTTGTGAAAGGAAATCGCATCCCACACCTAATGGGAGCTCTGTATCAGCCAGCCACGAGCTGCCAAGCCGAACGATTTGTTCAGACATTCAACGATAAACTGAAGGCTTAAAATGTGACCATGTCCAAAATTCGAGCTCCACAAAATGTTGATGGCATATCGGTGAACTGTACACCCAGCAACTGGAAAATCACCGCAATGGGTTGCCATACTTCCGACGAATTTGAGTCCATTGTACTCAAATTTGGGTTGTTTAGAAATAGCGTGTAAGCAAATCAACAAGCAGCACGCGTTTTACTTTTGCCTGATACCTGTGAATCCGTCCGTTTGTGTGCTTTCTGCTTCTTGTAGCTTCTGATATTGTCACGCTTTTTGATGTTCTGCATAGTTCCACTTTTTTGGCACTTCACGCTTTTTGCCAATTCTCGAAACGACAACTTTTCGGAAAACCATTTGTGCAGAATTAATGCGCGAGTTGATAAGCTGATCCAATCCCATCGTTCAAAGTTTCGGCCTTTTTTGATTTGTCAGGGTGTGTTGCAAAAGTAAACAATGTTTTTATACACTGAGCGAAAATTCACATTTTTTCGTTAAGTTTTAACCCTAAACCATTGATAAACAGGTGTCCACTTTCTTTAAAGAACAGTCTTTATATTCAACTAAGAACAAGTGATATGAAAATTTTGCGGTGCAGTTTATTGAAGTGGTTCTATATTTATGGCGAATAATGTAGATGATTGAAAGAGAAGTGCAAACATTTATGATTTCTATACACACTGCCTGTAGATGACGCTGTTTGTTCCAGATTTGAGTAGAACAGCATTGCAGAACGCGAGAAACAAAATTTATATGTACATTGTATTTATAAATAATTACAAGAATCACTGATCGTAGATGGCTTCAGGATGTGTTCCATTTGAAGAGTTTTTTTATTATTAATTCTAGTGCAAAGTTATAACAGTTGTTTAGATGTTGTGAGTCTGTCATGGCTATAATTTGCTTCTCGATAATTATGAAACAATATGTTATAACTTCATAACCTCATATCAATTGGAACACAGCCTTATCAAATGAAACACTTGTGTCTCCTGCTATTCAGATTAGATGTATTACCGTTCGCCCCTACTCTAGGGTCACTCCCTACCTAGAAAGTTGTCTCATTGTAGAGATGTTATCAATTTGATTGATGTTTTGGAGAATAACTGTTTAGTGGCGAAAGGTAACACATTTAATTTGTTTTTGTTTTTCAAATAAGCCATCGTAGAACATCAATAGTTGAGGAGCAGACCCAATGTACACATATGTACACCACTTTGTACAATGCCAAAATGGATACCCAAAGGACTCATTCGTTCATTTTGTTGATCGAGCCTTAGGTCTGCAGAGTGCTTCGGGGATTCATTTTTTTGTTCACTGTTACCAAACCATCATTCATTTACACATAATTTATACATTCTTATCAATAAGAGTCGCTTGTTTATATACAGAAAAAAATAGATATCCTAGCATTTTATTACAACTCAAACTTTCCAATCATGCTTACAGCTTCTGTCTTCTGGACACCAACTACGAGCATTTCCACAGGACGATAGCCAAATTGCCACCGAAGAACAGGTACAGGATGTTCTTCGTTTCGTAGGACACTTCGTAACCGAATCCTTCACCGACGACCACGTGCCAAAAGGTGCCGAATTTTTTGTCCATCAGTTCCTTGATTGCCTTGGCTGCGTGCTGATTGATTTCGATTGTTCCCGTGGTCGAAGGGTAAGGATTTTGTGTGGGGGAAAAAATCAATTCAGTTAAATTTGATCGATTTAACAAAAAAAACGGGGAAAACAGTGGGATGGAAAGGACTATTACCTCGTAGTTCTGTGCGTATTTCTCACACGCTGTAATGCTCAGTTCTATCGCCTCGGCCCGGACATCGTCATTCATATCGGAAAACTGGTCCAAGATAAATACACAAGTGAAATTCAAGCGTGCAGCAAGGAACAATACTCTAGAATGTGTGACATGAAGACTATGCGACTATCAATCATACCTTCACCAGGGGATAGACGTGAACAATCTTCTTATCCGCCTCTCCTTCCGCTTTTGGTTGGTCATCCATCGTGGCCCGGCGACCGTTGCACTTCCTATAATGAGTTCACACGAATGTTTGCCACTAATTTCTTTCAATTCTCCATGGAACATTACCTGTGTGCTGATGGGAAGTATCCTAAAATTCACAAAATAACCACCATTCACGTCCCTAACGTCAACCAACCAAGTTCGTTGAAATCTTTTCCCCGACTGTTTATCCGATCGCTATGGTGATTCATCATTATAGTCACCCTACTCTATTTATTTATTATGAATTCCAGATCCCTTTTGGCAAACATTTTTCCGCTCCTTACTCTGGATGGATATGCGGTTGGCATGGTAGCAGTGCTTCTCGCCGGCTGTGCTGTGCAGTGCTCATGCGTACTGGTTGCAGCGGCACATGTTCCGTAATGTTTGCTGTTTACGATAAACGACCTGTTCACCGAAGGAACTTTGCAGCCCAGACAATGCTTTCCCTGTTTTCCACTAAGTTTTTTTCTATTTGTACAGGCTCAATCGAATCAACTTTACAGAGCCTAGGCTACGTTTATTATTTATATATGAAGGGTGTCCACAGGTAAATTGCTTCACTTTCAATAAGCTGTAACATTTCGCACTTAGAATTGATTTCAACGAAATTTTGGGTGAAATAACCTCAGCGTGTATTGTTTACACTGCGTGAGTTTCATTGTGAAATGTGTCGCAGTTTCAAAATGGAGTCGAAGGAACAGCAAGAGCGCAAGAACATTTTGCACACGCACCTCGACAACCCACTTCTTTCGAAAATTCATCAGTCTACAGGGTCTCGTGTCATAAAACGATTCGAGGGACGTTTAACTGACGATCGGGAGAAAGTGAGTGGTAGAAAAAGTGTTCCGTACTATGAGAAGGATCACAAGCGAGTGGTTGCTGCCTTTAAACGCAAACCCAACTGTTCCGTTCGGGATGTCGCGGATGTCGTGTGGTAAACGGAGCAATCCTTTTGTGACAACTTCAACTATAAATGGTCAAGTATACATGAATGTATGCCTGAAAAAACGACTGCTTCCGTTTCTCAAAACACTCAGCGTTCCTATAATTGTTTGGCCGGACCTAGCTCCAAGGATGTTCTGGAGTGGTACAAGACGAATGGTGTCAATTTCGTGGCGAAGGATCTTAATCCCTCAAACTCTCCAGAGCTACGGCCAATTGAAAATATTGGACTATAATGAAGCATGCACTTCGTAAGCATCCTAAAGTTGTCACTACAGAACAGGAAATGTTGAAGTCATGGTTGATAGCGGAAAAAATGTCGGTTCAAGCGTTGTACAAAATCTTATGCGTGGTATTAAGAAGAAAGTTCGGGCTTTTAGATTTGGTAAAAAAAATACAGTAAAATAAAAATACCTAAAGCAATTTTATTCCCTGAATATTTCATGACAATCGGTTGATAGACTTGTTTTTGAGGACGAGTTTAAAGTGACCCAATTTAACTGTGGACACCCTATACTAGACATATCGTCACACTAATTGGGTTTTTAAAGTAGTTATCCACACATTTTTCAGCATTTCAGCATAGAGAAGCTGGTTGGTGTAGCCTGGGCAATGTTGTCAATTTGACAATGGGGAATTGAGTGGCTGCGAGTGAAGATCGTGTTCAAGCAGGGTATATTCTTCAATCTCATTGTATCAATAATTCCAGGACGCTTTAGGACATCTTTGCATTTCAAATTACTTTTGCACTTCAGAGTATGGAGCAGCATGATAATTTTATAATTGTAATGCTCAATTTGTTTTTTAGCATTTCAGCATAACGTTTGCATTTAAATGATTTTTCTGAACTTCAATTACTATTTGTGATTTCCATGCACGGTCTCCCGGTGGCGGAGCGGATTCTGTGATCTGATTCTAACACCGTTCTCGCTTGGATTCGGTCGGATCAACGGCGGTATCACCAATTCGTAGGGTTCAGGATCGGCGAAATTTTCTCGATGACCGATGTGCATGAATGGCAAAAGGTACCGTCCAAGCAGAACGTTGCTGACGATGCGACGAAGTGGGGACCAGGAGTGAATATGTGTTCCAACAGCCGGTGGTTTGATGGCCCAGCTTTCCTCAAGGAGCCAAAAGAGTTCTGGCCCAGTAGAGATGATCAGATTGACCCTACGTCGGAGGAGCTGGTGGCATGCAACATTCACAAAGATGTGCAATTGTCGCTTGTTGGACGTAGCCAGGTTCAGCAAATGGGAAAACTTGCTTCGTACAATGGCGTACGTGCATCGATTCGTCCAGAATGCACAACGATCTCGTCGAAGCGAAGCGAAGATGTTGGGAGCGTTGACACAGCAAGAGTTGGTGTTAGCCGAGAGAACGCTGTGGATCCATGCGCAAACAGAACACTTCTTGTCGGAATTTGAGCTATTGGAAAAGACGCAGGCTAATCCGGAGGATGTCCATGGAGTTTTGTCGAAATCAAGTACCATCTACAAACGGTGGCCGTTCATTGATAGGACTGGCGTGATGCGGAAACGGAGTCGCTTGGGGAATGCAGGATGAATCCCGTTCCATGTCAAGTATCCGGTAATACTGCCTCGTCAACATAGAACAACTTTGCTTATTGTATATTTTTTCCATCGTTAATTCCGTCACCAGAATCGTGAGACGATCGTCAACGAGATCCCGAAGCTTCGCTCAGTGGTTCTCAAGGTGGCAGAAGAATGCATGGCGTGTAGAATTCATCGTGCACTACCTAGTACCCCTCCAAAGGCACCAAGGTCCGTGTAACGCCCTATGTACGACCATTTACATTTGTCGGAGTTGATTATTTCGGTCCCCGGTGCTGGTGAGTTGCGCTATTCACGTGCTTGACTATTCGTGCAGTTCATTTAGAGGTCGTGCACAGTTTGTCAAAGGAGTCCGCGTTGTGGCTGTGAGGAGATTTTTGTCGAGGCGAGGCGCACCGGTAGAGATTTTCAGCGATAACGGCACAAACTTTCTCGGTGCACGCAACCAGCTGAATTGCGAGATCGAAGAGCTAAAGCACACTCTGGCGTCAACCTTCACCAACACCACAACCCGATGGTCATTTATCCCACTTGGTGTTCCTCACATGGGTGGAGCATGGGAGCGTATGGTACGTTCAGTAAAGGTGGCCATCAGCAGAATTCTGGAAACACCTAGATGACCGGACGACGAGTTCTTGGAGACGGTAGTGATCGAGGCAGAGGCGATGATAAACATGAGACCGTTGACCTACATACCTTTGGAGTCGGCTAATCAGGAGTTTCTAACTCCAAACCATTTCCTGCTAGGAAACTCCAGCGGAGTGAAGTCAATTCCAGTCCTGCCAACGGACTACCAATCGACGCTAAGGAGCGGATGGAAATTTGCGCAGCACTTATCGGATGGGATATGGAGAAGGTGGATTAGAGAATATTTACCGGTGATATCGAGGAGGTCGAAATGGTTCGACGAAGTAAAACCTGTTGCTGAAGGAGATCTTGTTCTCATTGTAGACGGTGCGGTTAGAAACCAGTGGATGAGAGGAAGAGTAGAGAAAGTGTCTACAGGCAAAGATGGAAGAGTGCGACAAGCCTGGGTGAAGACAACGAATGGCATTTTGAGGAGACCGGTGGTGTAGTTGGCGTTACTCGACGTCGTAGCCAGTAGTAAACCGGATGTTGATCACCTTGGTTCACGGGTGGGGGGATGTGACGACGAGTAACCGTTTGCCGGTGATATACCAAGTTACCAGTTATTCCGTGAAATAGTGAATACAATTGATTCCCTCCCGAAATGTATGATTGTTGGTAGCATTTTTTTTTTATTTTTGTGCCTTGTCCCGCACCCGGAAGAAGAGTTACATCAGCTTAGCTTTGTCAATTAGTGGTAGTATTGTGACACCCAGACATAAATAATTAAGTTACTGTTTTTCCGCTTTGTCGCAAATGAATCGATGATTATTAGCAGTTTTGAAGTTTGATATAGAGTCGCCTCATAGCGGGGATTTTGATTATTGGCAGAATATGGAATGAAAAACAAGATAGTGTCATTAAGAAGGCGGCCATGGGTGAGATCTTTCTGATTATAACTATATGCCAATAATCCTATTTTTACAAGAAGACGAGGCGAGCAACGAGCAAGGTGAATTAATCAAGTAGATCTGCGGACTCTCCGCAGGCAGCGAGGCTGGCGAGGTACAGCCATGGACCGATTACAATGGAGACAACTTCTGTGTACAGCAGAGGCCACACCGGCCTTGGTCTGGTTGGTAGGGTAAGTACATGAGGGGCTTATTGTATGTGAAAGTAACCTCGGAATGGGCGTGACTCTCCAGACATTCTAAAATGGGTTGCTGGATCTGCAGTAGAGCTATCACTTTTTATCTCCCGGATTAAAGCTGCTTTCAATTGTCACTTAAAGGATTGTTGCTATCAGATTTCTTTCATAATACCATTGCCGGCCAGTGGGTGTTAGATTGCACACACACAGTGTACGTGTCCACTGAACACAATGTTGACAATCTTGCAGTGCTTGAGGATTTAAGTTATATTCTTTCTGGATTTGGTAGTGGATGAAGCCATGCGCTTCGTTAAGACAAATTTCAGGGTCAAACTCGAAGAAAAATCACAACCAAAATTGAGCTTATTATTGTAAACTTGTTTTTATTGAAGATATCGTCAAAGAGCCAAGCACATATTTACAGTTTAAACCTAAGCCCTAACATCCAGTACAGTCCACATCGCGCACACACTTGGAATCGATTCAACTTACGCGAACAAATCTTCCCGATCGGCCCCATTTCCGTCAGCACCCTCCTCCAGACTAGAGAACAGTAGGAAATGCGACGGTCTGTGTACCTCATGATAGAACTCTTTTGGATTCGCCAGCTGCAGCTCGTACTTCATGTTCGGATCGTGCCGCACACCCATGAAGTTGTAGTTCCAGCTACCCTGAGCCGGTACCATGAAGAATCCGAGGAACTTGTTCGACAACAGCATCTGCACGCGTTCGTAGTGCGATGGTAGATAACCCTTGGGGTTGTTACCCTTGTCGGTGTTCTTGTGTCCCCACTCGTACCCGGATGGCGTCAGCTTGTACGCGGTCAGGGAACAAGACCCGGGTGTGAAGGAGCAGGTAATGATGATGGTTTTTTCGCCATCCCATGTTGTGTTCTCCGACATGATTTTGGCATGGGTAGTGATGTCCTGCGGGGAGAGCTGAGGCAATTCGTTCGGTTGGGTATGGATCCAACCGAGAGGTTCCATGTCCTTGAGATACTGATGGGTCGGTAGGGTGTTCGGGAGGTTAATCTGCTGATGGGTACCCCACTGCGGTGGCATCACGATACAACGAATTTCCTTGACTTGAGGATTGTCCGGCGGGCTTACACCGTACAAATAGCCGGAAATTTGAGCCCGGAGATCGGAAATGGTGACGAATTTTTTGAGAATGTTCTTCGGAAGAATGTACGTGTAGCCGGTTTCCTTGATATCGTCCGAACTGACGTAGATGTGGTTGGTTCGGAGATGCAGGTTGGTAGCCGAGATGGCTCGAACGCGCCATTCGGTTTTCGAACTGAAGGTGGTGGTTTCGTAGTTGCTCGTTGTTGACGTGATAATTTCGTCGCCATGTTTGTTGGTTGTTCTTGTGGTGGTTGCCGTGAGTTGAGATTGTTCCTTTGTCTGTTTCTCGATCTCAGCAATTTGTTGACGTTGGGCCGACGGTGCGGAAATTTCCATACCAAGGATGATGTCACGGATTTCCGACTGGGTCAGAGAAGCAACATTGACGTTGTTCTTCTTTCCGTAATCGGCGAGAATCAAATCTTTGAGCTGAACTTCAACCTTAATCCATTCTTCATCGCTGAGAGTCGGCCAAATGTGGTGCGCTTCGGTGATTGTGGTCTTGTCGGGTTTGAGGATAACCTTTGTCCTCTCAGTGTTGACATGCAGTGCTCGCAGGATTAAGATCAATCGAGAGAACGCAGTATAGGACGAGATTGTCTTCAGCCAATCATCGTACAAATTGAACAGGACCATCTGCGGTTCGGTAGCCTTTAGGATAAGATCACCGAATTTCTCTACTTTCAAGCAAGCCTGGAAGGGTAGCTGCAGTTCCGAACCCTTGATCACAATGTTGGGGAAATCAAGCAGATGGACTTCAAGAGGATCCAACATTCCTTTTCTGGTGACGATAATCTGTTTGGGCTGTTCTTCAACAGGCAGTGATCGAATCAATGCTGCTACTTCTTCGGCAGTCTTCCATTTGGCCAACTGTCCCAGACGCTTCTGACCGGCCCACACGGAAGTATGGATGATCTTCAAAAACAGTTGCCCCGTTCGCGGGTTGAAGATAAAGATGGCTCCGTTGATGGGCTTTGTAGTTAAGTTGCCCTCGAAAGTCTTGTGAATCGTTACTCGGTACACGTTGGTATCGTCTACGAACCAGATGATCTGATTGGAAAACAGTTCTCCGTAGTTCTGCGAAGAGAGGTACGGCTCCGTTGGTTCTGAGCTGTACAGCTGCAGGGCTTTACGGATACGTTCTCGCAATACATACAGAGCAGGATTGGCCTTCATTATCTTGGCCATAGCTTGCTGAATCAGCGGTTTACAACCCGGGAACCAGTTTCCGTAGGCACTGTGCAGATTATAGGCAAGATCAATCGCTATCAGAACGCCCGTGGGAGATGGATAGATGGACATGTTATCCGTGGTGTAATCCAGGAACTTGGCTCTTGCGTAACGTTCCACATCGTGCGAATCGTAATCGCCCCATCGAAGCTGGACGTCCAGCCAGTATTTCTGGGTAGTTGTGTTGTCCATGGTGTCCTTCGTATCAGCCAGAAGAGATGGCCGAGAAACATTCCACTTGTAGGCAGGGAAAAGCAAAATATCCGCACAGGATGAGTTCATCTTGTAAGATTTCCTAGGATGGATCGTTTCCTTCTGAACCGTTTCGATTTCCAGAGCGTCCAACTCCTGATCAAATACCTGACAAAGATCCATAACAATCGACTCGTGAATCTTCTGCCACAAATGAGCTCGGAAG
Organism: Aedes japonicus; assembly: GCA_034211315.2. Lineage (NCBI taxonomy): Eukaryota > Metazoa > Arthropoda > Insecta > Diptera > Culicidae > Aedes > Aedes japonicus. Next base: position 29,462 of record JASCZW010003635.1, read on the forward strand.
ATTTGAATCAGCGAAATCTTCAACGTAGGAATTTTACCGTGCATGAAAATACCGGTCAAATCCAGCTGTACCTGAAACCAACGTAAACGTTGGCTCGATTGATAGTGGGAGACCACCAGAGCGTGAAGCGACGGTTCGGAATCTGATTCAAACCGGAACGTTGGGCATTGGTCAGCTTTTTGTACTTCATCGATTCTTCGAACCCAGAGGCCTTCTCCCAGAAAAGACCCTCCCACGTGGGGAAGTACGTTCCCTTGAAGAGCGTGTGCTCCAAAATACCTTCTACGCCACCCAAAGCCTGGATCATATCCGTACGGTAGTTGTTCAAGTTCCACAGCTTACCATCGTGACGCTGATGGGTCCACCAGAAGGGATTCTGTTTCAGCACCTGGTACTGCTTGAATTCAGTTCTTATTCTCCATCCCTTGTCATATGCCAACGTGTGACGATCTTTCTGGAAAAGTGTATTAATCCTAGGAATACCTCTGTCCCAACTGTCCTCCAAATCTTCCAACGTCAAACGTCTGTTCTGGGCATTTGCTTCCTGTCGCTTCAAAGCGTACTCCGCCCAGACACGTTGTGAATCAATGAACTCACTCTCCCACGGTTGAATGTACCGATACAAATTCGGAATCAACTGATCCTCATCGTGAGACATACCGGATCGGAAATGGGTAATACCCACATCAGTCTGCTTGGACCACCTCAGATCCGACTGCGGAATCAACACGTGCCCCATACTCAACATTCCCAGTCCACCCAATTCCTTCGGAGTGTAGAACACGACTGGGGGGAAACGCGAAGGCATTTTCGAATTCAAACCGATCTTGATACGTGTCTGAATCTTGTTCTCACACTTCACCAGCAGATCCAGCAATTCCTGGGTGTTGACAACTGCTTCGCGGAAATAGGTCATCAAACCGATCAGCGCCGTGTTCCATTTGTTGACAATCTTGGTGAATGTAGTCGAACCGGAAGCCATCAGAATCTGACGGACACGGTTGTGGAATCGGGAAAGAGATTCGTCATCCACTCGCAGGAAACATTGAGCCGTTCGCTCCTTGGTCACCTCGTTTTGTAAATTCCACACTCCATCACGGTGAGTGAATTCCTCGTTTTGTGTGCGGCATTTTGGCAGAATCCTGCATTCAAATCCACACATGTTAAACAACAAGTTCGGATTATCCTTGGAGTACACCGAAACAAAGGTGTTATCCCACTGAACGGTTGTTACCGATCTCGGTAGCCGGTTCTTGATGTCCCAGAACACCGCCCGTCCCAGGTTGACATCATGCTTCATCAAACGCATCCTGGCATCTCTCGGCCAGCACTTCTTGTTGTTGTATCCGACGATGTTTTCGTTGTTAGGATCCGGATGTTCCGTCAAGTATCGCTGAATCAAATCTCTTGCTTCCTCGGCCGTAAAGCGGAAGAAAATGTGAATCCGATCCACGTACCGGCAGTACAGTCGAATCGGATGGCACGATTCCGTAGCCACATCCTGGAAGGTCAGGAAGTCGTTTGGCATCTGCGGCGGACCGGCCATTTCACTGGCCCGTTGCAAGCCGAGCACCAGCAGATCCAACACCAGTCCGTAGTATTGGGCGATAAACGAGGCAAACTGCAGCCCACGAATGATTCCGTAGCTGTTAGTGTGGTTCATGTCCTTGTAGTTGATGACCACGTTGTTCTTGGCGGTCATGTAATCGGCAATGTTGTGATCGACAATCAACCGAAGCAGACGATTCAGCAGCGTAAGATCGATCTTTTCGTACAGCTTTTCGTACTTCGATTCCAGGAGCACGTTGCACTCGCCTTCGGACACGTCCCATACCTCCTGGAGGTTGTTGATGCCTGTGTGCAAGAAGGGAGAGAATGTTAAGCGAATGTTAAGAAAATGTTAAGGCTGCTCGCTAACTGGGCTGACATTTCAAATGTAGGGGGGAAAGGGGCTCAATGAGCATGCGGGATGGTTTGAGGACCCCATTTTTCTCTGAGATTGAACATTTAATGGGAAAAATAATTAGGTATATAGTGTACTTATAAAGGATTCAAAATTTAGCAATTCTGAAAATTGGAAAATTTAAGCCATATACAAAGAACTTGAAAACTTCATTTTGTGCCCACTGTATGTGCAACCATGAAATATTTTAATATTTCACCTATGTTGAATTAGCTTTTACCAATTTTCACTATTGAACTTACGAAGTCTAAATACTAGCAAACAATATTTATATGTTTCTTAAACCTTTGAAGTAAATAACAGTATCATACTACATTTTATATTTCAGAATGGAATGAGCACACCATGACGGGGTAAAAGTGGCACAGCTGCAGCTAAAAAACATAACCTATAAGGAAAAACAACAAGTTTTCGTGTGAAGTGTTCAAGTGCGATAATGGTCCGGAATTATAAACGGCCAGCGGGGGACAAAAGTCAATTTGACATCGGCAATGAGAGCGGTCAATCACGATGGAGTGTCAGTAAAAAGAGCCGGAGGAACATGGTATTCCACGACAAACTCTTGTACGATATTTAAAGCTTGCGCCGCAGCAGAAAGTTAGACTCGCCGGGTTATATTCCACCGCATTTTCTGAAGAGGAGTAGCACAACACATCCTTAAACTAGAAGTAAGCATCTATGGAGTAACGGCACGTGAAGTTAGAAGCCTGCCTTTTCAACTGGCTGAGAAGAATGGGAAAACACACCCCTTCAGCAAGGAGAAAGAACTAGCTGGAGTCGATTGGCTTATTAGATTCCGAAAGAGGAACCCAAAGCTTTCATTCCGTTCTCCAGAGGCAACATCAGCTGCACGCGCTCAGGGATTCAACCGGATTTCGGTGAATAAGTTTTACGATGTGTTGGAAAAGGAATTTGAAACCGGCATGTTTTCTCCCATCAGGATCTACCATGTCGATGAGGCGACTTGGCGTTCCTCGAAAAGGCTGTTGAGAACAACGTTACAACCGTTGGACGAGAGTCCAACTTTTCTAAAGCTGTGGACACGTTTCTGAAAAACAACCCAGGAAAAGTTGTCACATTGAATTTTTCACATTGATTCGAGGATGTAGCTTGATAAAGCAACAAACTTAACCACTAGTCCATACAGGAAGACATTGAAACAATTGCAGGCTACACGAGACATCATCCAGTTGACGAAGGAGAGCAAATTCTAAAATGGTTCCGAAGCTTCTAAGAAAAAACGTTGCACACTAGCACAATTGGAATTAAGCATATTGCAGAATCAATCCACCTCCATCGCATACACGCTGAAGATATACACAGAGAAAAAATAATTAACCCTTTATAAGGCAGTGGCAACTATGTTGCTACCAACAGTTCATATTTTTTTCTCTTCAGCTACTGAATATATATCTTTGATTTTTTGTCGATAACCAACTCAGGATACCTAGAGCTTATATATATTTTTTTGAATAGTGGTTGAAAAGAAATCCAAGTTTTAAAGCTTTTTATTCTCGAGAAAACTGTAATTTTCAAGCAGTGGCCAACAATTAGCTAAAATGGCCATTAAAAATGGCATTTTGGAAAATGTTTTAAATTAGATGGACAATTTCAGATCTTCTGAGTCAAGTTCTGCAGTTCTATTCATATGTCTACTGGTAGAATTGCATTTTCATTTGATGCAGCATTTCCGGCATATTGCAACTGATGTTTTTCGGCTCCACGGGTAGCGGCAACTATATTGCCACCTACCTTTTGCGGCTTACCGGGCAGTGGCAACTATATTGCCACCAATGTTTTCAATAATTTCCTTATTAAAAACAACATGCATTCATATTTTTTCTCTGTTCCAAATGATTATTGTTATTATTGGGAACTCTTCTACATATGTTGAAACCCTACAAAGGTGAATTAACAATTTGTCTTAATTTTGCGAATAAGCAAAGTGCAATATTTGCACGGCGCAAAAAATTCAACTAGCAATAGCAGAAAAAACAACAAATTAAGTAAGTATTTTGATATACTGGTGCTCTTTTGAATCACCTGCTGCTCAATGAGGTTTTTTTTGGAAAATTTAACAAAAATATCGAGTTTATTTCGGGCAAAACATTGCTAATAATGCCACCTTTTGTAACGCGCAATTTCACGTTTTAGCTAAAACAATGCCGAAGACAATACCGAATCTATATCTAAGCATAATAGAACAATCTGTGCTAAATCAAGTGCAATTGCGATCAAAAACTATATTGCCACCAATATTTTTTGGCTTCACAGGCAGTGGCAACTATATTGCCACCAATGTTTTTCGACTTAACGGGCAGTGGCAACTATATTGCCACCTACAATTTTGCATATTGTTTTAAAAGAAAAATATTCGTATTCACTAATCACCGTAAGCATTGTGTTCCATAATTGTATGTGCTAATTCCTTGCTTGGTTGTCACAGCCTTATAAAGGGTTAAGTGAATAATTTCTCCAGTGGCTAGTCTACACGGAGGAAAAAAAGTCATCAGTGAGAAGTTAAGTTCACCGTGAAAATCTTGATATTGAATTTATCATGAATTCAGCTTGTGACAAGTGCGCTAAACCTGTCAAAGGTGACGACGAGTTCGTTTCTTGTATGGCCTTTTGTGACCGGATGATTCATCTGAAATGCTCAAGTATAAAGCTGAACAAAGCCTTCGTGAACGTAATCCATTCAAGCCCGAACTTGTTTTGGTTGTGCGATGAGTGCGTTAAATTGATAAAATGTGCAAGGTTTAAATCAGCAATCTCGTCTTTCGGTAGTGTGATCAAATCTATTATTGAGAATGCCGAAATAAGAAACGGAATGGCAAAGCAAGGTGAGCACTGAATTCGGATTCATGGCCGAGAGGTATTCTATTCCGTGTATTTGTAGATAATGGTCCAAAAAACTCATGGTTACCTCGTATGGATACGCCGTCCATCGTAATCTCTCCTCTGGGTTCGTCCCAGTTTTCCACTCCGATCTTCGGACTGGATCCAGCATGCTGAGATCTGTTTGTTGGATCATCATAAACCACCCAGACAACCAAAATGCACGTATATTGAAAGTTGTTTTTATGATATACAAACATATATGTAAGTAAACAAATCGTACAGAATGCAAAAATATGACTCTTACATGCAAACATGGAGGCCATATACGTGCATATTGGATTGCTTTCTTAAACGAGTTGATTTGATATCGTATGCGATTGAATATGTAATAACAAATTCGATTTAAAAGGGTTAGCGATGTATATCCGATTTAGTTTATGACGCAGTATGATGAATAAATGACACATCGTATAGAAATCGAAAATTTGCTCACTTTACGATTTAACTTAAGGTGAATCGCTGCTCAATGTATTTTTCCTATCTTTTATCTCGCTCTCGCAAACTCACCTTGCTATTTCAAATTGATAAATCTCGATTGTTAGTGAATGAACATCGAATCGAACTCTATCAGATTGCTCACAGCAAGTAAGCATACAAACTGATGTGATTAAATTTTCAATATCTAGTACCGACTCTGAGTTATATAAATTCTAAATGTTTAGGTAATGACTGTCATCGAGTATGATTCAGCATAAGCCCTTAAACATAATACAATAAATGCCACAATTAATTGCGATTTTGACTAAAAATTTAGGAATATACGATACTAGGGTATGTGTCCCTTGACTCAGCCTATTATGCAACCGTCGATTACATTTTTGATTATAACTCTTAAAGTTTTCAAGCTGAAGGCGAGATTCAACTAGTTCTACACTTGCTAAGATAAGTTTGATAAGACATTTGGTAGTATGTACCACAAAAATTTACACAACTCTGTTTATAAAATCAGAAACTTTCAAGGGATATGGATTTAATGTCGGTATACCGGCACCAAATAGGGTCTATTCATGGATGCAACTTCGTCCCATTCGATGGATTTATTACTACATATATGCAGTCTTTGTGCGGTTTTTTCTTCTAATTCTACGAACTAAGGCATTGCCAGCTGTATTCGCTTTACTTAACACAAAATTACACAAAAAAAACTAAAGTAAAACTGCTTTGAAACACTTAAGTGATGTTCATATATGATTCATCAGCCAATCAATAATGAAAACATAATAAATCACTATACAACGACTTAGTTCCTTAGGTTTGTGTTTAGACGAGCCACTTGAACATAATCAACCACACACACATGCATTTCCACTTGAAATTTTACCAATAACAACCTTTTTACTACGTTGTTGATACAACAGGCCATAATTAGGAACATACAAAAAAATATGTCCCCAACATTGGGTCTACGATTTTCTTGTAAAATAATTGTTGTCTTAGATATGGGAACAGTTAGTTTGTAACGTGTAACTATTTTCTGCACATCCAGACTGCATTACTTGCTTTATCGATTCAATTAAGCCAAGATTAGATCACTTGAAGATCGTGTAGATCATCTGTTCAGCTTAACCAGTGAAATCATGATGCCCCAAAAGCTCAAGAAATCGAAAATTACGCGGAAGTGAAAAAACTATAAGTTGATTAATATTGTCTCAATTGCTTTGGATTACATCGGTCATCTTAATAGAAACATGATTTTAATGATTATTGCTAAATTAATGGCACATTTGGTACATAGGCCGAATGAAGGAGCTAGGCTAACATTACATCCCCTAACCCTATTTAAACATTGTTATACGACTTGTGGTTGCCTGGGCAGAACGCACTGCCTGTCGCACTATGGGAAACCCTAAGCCACCTGACCCAGTCGCGCTTGGCGTTTGCTGTGATCAAAATGATGTTGTTTCCTGCCTTCAGAGTCGTTCTGGTCCTGCGGTCGGGATTGGTAATGGGGTTTCCCAACTACCACTTTCAGGCAAGTATGAACCCTCCAACGCCAATTTTAACATTTCTATTGCTTCTGATCGTAGTGATAATACTAATGAAAATAGCCTTCACCGACCTTGTTCTACACCGGGACGCACACTTGCCTCATGATTTAACAGGGTGTCTACTCATCTATAAGCACAAAATTCCCTGATTTTTCCAAGTTTTTTCCAGGTGCTTAACATAAATTTCCAGGTAAAAAAAAGCAAACGAATCATATATAGATTTTTGGAGGTAAATAAATAATTCAAACAATCAAATTTCTCAAAAATGTTTAACAAATGATTTTATTGATCAACAACCAGATAAAAACGGGCGTGTCATCATTTCTTTTTCAATATTTTAATTTCTTCTTCGAGTTTGGCCGAGTTTTGCTTTTTTGGCCTGCAAGGCTCTTGTTTCTGATTCTCGTTGTCGTTTTACTGATAATTCAGCTTGCCCATCCACATCCTCTTTCCTCTGACGCTTGATGTCTTCGACGTAAAGTGAGCATTCTTAGCTCTCAAAATCAGCGATTTTGGAATCGACACATTTTCTATGCCACTTTTTGCGGCAATCGCGTCATACACTATCCTGCGAGCAACCACCGATTCATCCCGCATATTATCGAATAGGCATTCAGCGTTAATAGAAAAGCCTCTTTCGACAACCGAGTTATCATGCGATAAACAACACACAATTTTAATAATTGTAAAAAGTTCCTTGTTTTCGCCATTTAGCAGGTCACGCCAAAACACATCATCGCGCGTTTTCTTCCGATTGAAGTTCTCAAACGAGCCGCTTTTTGAAGTAATAGATCGGTATTGTCTGTTTGCCGAATCCGCCAAAACCCCGCTAATTTGTCCGTGGTTAGTAAGTATAGACAACAGCTTTTCCAGTTCCAGTTTCCAGTTTTTCTAGATCTTTTTGTGAGTTGATCAGACCTGGATCGATTGACGAGCATGCTTTGGTAAGTGAATATGTTAGAGAGGATCTGACCAACAGCTTTCAAACGATGGTCTTCAAAAAGGTTCGGCATTCATCACGGAATTGTAAGATATCCTTTTCCTTAGCGTTACGAAGTTTCCCGAGCTCCTTTTTAACGTCGAAACCAACGACGACACTCTTGGCGGTCAAATGATTTTTAGTGTCGTTAACGACCTCCAAAGGTAAGGAAGAAAGCTTTTGCAAGCTCTCGGACTTCATGAACCGCTCCGCCAGATTCAGCACCGTACGAGACAAATCGGAAAATAAAAAGGGAACCATGGGTTCATCGGTCTGGTAATCTCTTAGAAATGGTTCGAGTTCCCCAGCTACTGATTTGAAGAACGCCAGCTTTGGTATTACCAAGGGGTCGGACAGCGCATTCGTTACGTCACGAAAGGATTTACATGTGGGAACAGGTTTATCGCGTCGTACGCCATCAACGAACTTGTTGATTGAAACAACTACTTCCATTCCTCGTTGTGCAACCACTGCGTTTTCAAGTCAGGATGACCGCAAAATTTCAGAGGGAAACCGAGCTACACGAGTATCTCAGTATATAAAGCTCTGCGGGCTGGAACATCTTTGAACAAGTTGAAGATGCCACGTAAAAAAGTCTCGATTCCCCAATCGGCAACACGTGCGCCATCTGGGCGATGTGTAGGCCACAACTCCCAAGTTCCAATAGTTTCGCTGCATGTTCCTTCATGTATTCGGGAATATTTTCATGTTAAATTTTAATGTTAAAGGCAAGTCAAATGCGAAAAAAAATACTTACAATGAGGGCACATCACTATCAGGTTCCACACATTTACGATTTTGAACTGATAATAATGGCTGGCCCGAACGGCGATAGTGAAGTTTGCCATGCTTACACAATTGTTCAGATTCAGCGAAAACATGTATGTATTTAACCAAATATCCGATCCCACCATTTGACAAATGGCGCTTTCTAGTGGTGAGAGTGTTAAGATTCGCATTGCACGCTCAAAAAAAAACTTTTCAAAGATTTTTTCGTGAAATTTTAAAATTCCCTGATTGTGATAGAAAATCCCTGATAATTCCAGGATTTTTCCAGGTGAGGAGAAATTCCCTGATAATTCCAGGTTTTTCCAGGTAGTAGACACCCTGTTTAAGGAAGTCCCGCCTCAAGTCGAGCCTCTCCAGCCAGCGTCCCGGCCCTGCGTTTGAGTTGGGTGATGGGTGCTTCCGAACTTCTACTTCAGGCAAGTACTCTGTGAATTCGAACAATTCGTTGCCTGATTCGTTTGTCGTTTCCAGTTCATCTTCTAGCCAGCTTCGATCAACGTTTGCAATTGCCGCTAGTCTTGAGGAAGCCCCTATTCCGCTCGCCGCAGTCGAGCCCTACCTGCCAGCGACCAGCAGCCGTCCCGGCCCTGCGGTTGAGTTGGGAGACGGGGTCTTCCAGATTCCAAGTAACGGCAAGTATAGTCAACAAACGGACACCTCCCGCTCTGATAGTATTTCCTTTCCCAGTGCTACAAACCTTGAACGTCGGAATTCGGACCTTGTAATCTATTACCAGAATGTTGACGGAATGAACGGCCTTATTGATGATTATCGGTTACCGTTCATGGATCATTGTTACGACATTATAGTCTTAACCGAGACATGGCTGGCATGACTGTTTCTAGTTATGTTTTTGGAAATGGTTACGAAGTTTTCCGCTGTGATCGGAACATAAACAACAGACCGGCGGTGGTGTTCTCGTTGCAGTTTTCCCACGTGTTGGCTTATGTCATCGACAGACACACCCCAAAAAAGATTGTTCTGACTGACTCTCGGATCCCTTGGATGACGAACGCTCTTCGCTCGCTAAAACGGATTATAACGCTAAAACGGTAATCTGAGTGAGGTTTAACGTCGTCTCAAATTTCACTCGAAATCTTTTTGGAGCTATGTTTATCAACAACGTAAGGAAGTAGGCTTACCTTCATCAATGATCTATAATGGCGAAACAAATTTGCGATCTGTTCTCGGTAAAACTTTGTGTTTATGAAGACGAGAGACTAACCAGTCATTCTGTTCACGCTGCCGCCGGTAATGTTCCCTTGGCAAATCAAACACTCAGCCTAGTTGATGTGGATTCAGAATCAATCTCGAACGCGGCATTAGCCCTTAAAACATCGCTTAAACCCGGACCCGATGGTTCCGTCGGTTTTTCTGAAACAGAACTTAGCTTGTCTTCTGTATCCACTTCATCAGATACTCCAGATGTCCCTCTCTCTATTTCCTTATTGCTGGAAAATGGCGGACATGTTTCCGGCACATAAAAAAAGGAAGCAAGCGGGACGTGAACAACTCCCGAGGAATCACATCGTTAAGCACTGTATCGAAGCTTTTTGAACTGGTCATTAAGAACTCACTTTTTACACATTGCAAGCAGTTGTTAAGTGACGACCAGCACGGATATTCACCAGGGCCTTCCACAACTACAAACCTATTGTGCCTTACGTCGTACATCACTGATGGTATGATCGCTCGATGCCAAACGGACGTGATTTACACAGATTTAACGGCAGCTTTCGACAAGTTGAATCATGATATCGCGATCGCTAAACTTGACAGACTAGGAGTTGGTGGTTTCGATCATATCTCACAGGGCGTCAATTGACAGTTGCCTTGGGTGACCTTCGTTCAAGGAGTTTCTGCGCCACGTCCGGGATACCGCAGGGTAGCCATCTGGGACCGTTGGTATTTCTTTTATACTTCAACGACGTACACTATGTTATCGGGCCGCCTGTCGTTTGCTGATGACCTGAAAATCTTTATGCGAATCTGTTCAACCGCCAATTGCCATTTTCTCCAAGCGCAGGTTGATGCCTTTGCTAATTGGTGTACTCTAAATCGGTTGGTGGTCAACCCGGCCAAGTGCTCAGTAATATCCTTCTCACTCTTACGTCAGAAACAACCAGTTATGTTCAACTACCATCTTCTCGGTACGACCTACGACCATCGAACGACCGCAGTGCGTTTAAGACCTACGTGTTCAGCTGGATTCGAAACTGACGTACTCGCAACATTTATCGTATGTTGTTGACAAAGCTTCAAGGACACTCGGTTTTATATTCAAGGTTGCGAAGAACTTCAGCGACATTCACTGCCTAAAATCGCTCTATTATTCTCTCGTTCGTTCGACACTGGAGTACTGTTCAGCGGTCTGGAGTCCATGCTATGGTGATGGCGCCGAGCGAATCAAATCTATTCAACGCCGTTTTCTTCGGTTCGCACTTCGTAGACTTTCTTGGAGCGACCCTTTTCGTCTTCCTAGCTACGAAAGTCGGTTTCAGTTGGTCGGCATGGAGCCTCTGCGGGTCCGTAGAGATGTCTGTAAAGCTTTAACTGTTGCAGATGTGCTACAAGGAAGAATCGACTGCGGAAGGATTCTTCAACAAATTAGCATCAACATCCAACCAAGGCCAATGCGTCACAACTCCATGCTCAGGCTTCCTTTTCGCCGAACCAACTATGGGTTGAATGGCGCTATTCACGGGTTGCAGCGAACCTTCAATAGGGTGGCATCCATTTTCGATTTGCGTCTGAAGCGGAACGCACTTCGTCGGAGATTTTGTACCGTTTTTAGAACAATTGACGCACGTAGTCAGGATAGTGTATAGCTTTAATTATTTTATTTTTACTAATTAATTTTTGTGTCTTGACTCCACTTAACAGGTTATATTATCGTTTCTTATTGTATTTTTTTTTCTATTTAACATCATTAGGACCTAAACTTGGTCTGTTGATGTCTACTTCAAATAAACAATAAACAATTGTTTCACGAATGTAGCGGTGAAAACTGCCCATTATGTCCTATTCTTTCTTTTTTTTACCTTGATGTAAAGATATTAACATAAAAATGCTCCAATAAACGATTCTTAATTCCTCATAAGTCTATCTTTAATCGTTATAATATTTTAAGGATTCAAAGCTACAATTTCTACCGATTTTTATAGATGTGCTCATTATGCCCCATAGGGGTGCTCAATTAGCCCCGTACCTCTAAGAATGCTATCATTTCCATCCAATCATAAAAATTGTATTGTTATGGCATAAAATGGCTAATTTCATACTTTTTATTATAAGATTACTGATGAAAAGACTTCTATTGAAATATAGCAGCGAAATACAGGGAATTTGATTGCATTCAGTAACAAAAAACTTATGCATTGCTTAGGGTGCTAATTATGACCCTTTCCCCCTAAATAAATTTCGAGAGGGCTTTCGGGCAGATTTCGGTACGGATATTTCATTGCACAATACATAAATTCAATCATGTTGTTATGACTTATACGTTATTGCGATGTAGCTTATTGTGCACCCGATTGTGAAACATATTTGACTCAGTTTGTACGGAATTATGACTCAATTTCGTACAAACAGACTTTCACTCCTCCATGAATCTTATCTGCCTTTTACATACCCCTTGCTGATTTTGACAAGAAAATGTCGAATGCCGATTTTTGAAGTTTCTTTCCTTTTCAACTGAACTATACGCCAAGTCAGCAAACGCCCAGTTAAAAAACAGCCCAGTTAAACAGCACCCAGTTAGCGAACAGTTGGTTTTTTTAATTGAAAATGCACAGATTCGATCCTGGTGAACAAACAATTCTACCATCACGACCAACCAACAGCTGATAGATGTGCCACCGCAAGCGTGAGGTTTGCAACAAGGGGATGATATCGAATGCCAATCTCGTTGTCACAAAGCACACACCCGAAGTTTTCAGATTTCCGATCGCTCACACCCTGAAAAAGTAAGCCAATTTTCAATAGCCATACCTTGACACCACTTGTACACCAACAGTGGCGGTGGTTCCGTATCGCTCGGCTTAATCCACGGCGGGAACAGGCGGCGTTTATCCGCTTCATACCACAGATACTGATCCAGATAGGCGTCGGTGATCTTCTCCAACGGTTCGACGTCGTACACCGGAATCAAATGGCTGTACAGGTCCATAAACTCGATACCAGTCTGAAAATACACTTTCATTATTAAACGATTCCATAGAATATTTAAAAAATAGTAAATGGAACCTCTTTGAACGCTCGCTGCGTCAACAGATGACGCTTGATTCTGGACAGCGCTTCGTGGGGATTATCGTAGGCCTGTTCGATCAAACCCAACTCTTCGCGTTGGCTCTGGTTCAGACGCGACTTAACACTGTAGGCTTCCTTTAATCTTTCCAACGCCAAAATCAGCAGCTTCGTGTCGTGTTTGTACGACAACGGGGGGAACGGAATGGGAGCAAAGCGACGTGATTCTAACCAATGGACCGTTGTTGTGTAAATGGCAACCGCTTCTTCCGGGGAAATGTAGGGACCATCTTTAAGATAGTTGTGCTGCCGTTCCTGTTCCGCTTTGAGATAAAGACGCGTCAGTCGACCGAGGTTCTTCTTGCAGACGGTCTTATCGACGGTGGCTCCACGCCGAATACGCTCTCGATTGTAGTGGGCAGTATTGGTCCACCAATCGGCCTTCATCTTAACGTAACGCAGAATCATGTTTTCTATAGGAATTGGCAACCCGGGGACCTTCCACGGGATGTTTGCCTTCCAGCATCGCCAAGCTTCGGACAAGTGCTGCAGGATGGTTCGAGCTTTGTTCTGTTTGATTCCTTCCGGCATCATGTCAACTATATCGTGCATAACCGAAGCACGCAGCTCCAGATCGAAATGCGATTCAACGCGCTGCTTCGTGACCGTTTTGGCAATGCCCTTCGAGTGACGACCTTCGAACTGTCGCGACAACAGATTGCCAAGCCATCGCTCCAGCAACGGAGTGATACCCTCATGAAGAACAACCAAACACGCCATCCTGGAGCCCAGAAACCACAACCGGGACCTTTACCGACTGGACCCTATAAAGACGAAACGAAGGTAAATAATCTTTCAATTCAGTAATTGACTCAAACCT